>PVLC010015673.1:0-36891 GCA_004027655.1 Graphiurus murinus
TTTACTAGTAAAAAAAAAAATGACCTGCTTTCTTTTCTTGGTCTTTCCTAACTGGCCTCCCTAAAAGAATGCCTCCTTCATTCTGCAGATCAACATTCTGCTTTTTATTAGACTTCAACCCTAAGTTTATCAGAAGAGACAAAGTTGGCATGGATTACCTTACTCCAGCTCTTCACCTTTCATTTGTGGAAATCTTTGCTTGTAAGGTGTGTTTCTTGTAGGTAGCATATAGATGGATTATGGGTTTTAATCCATTTTGTCATCTTGTGCCTTTGTAGTTGAGAGTTGAGGTCATTTTATATTCAGTGTGATTATTGAGAGATGATTTTTAATTTGTAACATTTTGAATTTTCATTTCTGTTTGAGGTAGTGTTTGTTCTTCTCTGCTTAATGTTTGCTTCTTGTCAATTGTTGTTTCTCTGGTTCTGACATTTACTTGTTAGTTCTTCTTTGTAGTTAATCTCTTTGAGTATTTTCTCTAGTGCTGGCTTGGTGACATAAAGTCTTTCAGTTTCTGTTTGTCATGGAAGTTTTTTATTTCCATGTCAATTTTGAGAGGTAGCTTTGCTGAGTAGGAGAATCTCAGCTGCAAGCTATTTTGTTGCAGAGTTTGGAATATAATGCTCCAGCTCCTCCTGGTTTTCATGACTTGAATTGGGAGGTCTGGAGTGATTCTAATTGGTTTGCCTTTAAATATCACTTGGCCTTTTACTTTTGTTGCCCTTAAGATTATCTCTTTGACCTCTACATTAGTCAATTTGATTATAATGTGGCATGGTGAACCTCTTCTTTGGTCTTTTCTAGAAGGGGTTCTATATGTTTCCTGCACCTGTGCATAAACTTCTCTTTCTATATTTGGAAAATTCTCTGATATTACTTCTTTGAAAATATGGCTTATTTTCTTAGTTTCAACTTCTAATCCCTCATTTATGCCTATTATTCTTAGGTTAGCTCTTTTAAAATTGGCCCAGATCTCGTTGATGTTTAATTCATGCTGTCAATTTTTTTTCTAAATTATATACTATGGATTCATTTTTGGAATGGTCATCTTCTAAAAGTGATATTCCATTTCTCATGTGTTCTAATCTACTGTTTATAGCTTGTACTGATGCCTTCACTTCAATTATTGCATCTTTCACATCCTTCACTTCCTTCAAAGCTTCTCTTTAATTCCTGGTCAGGGTGTTAGATTCTTTATTTGTTCCTTTATTTCTTTCCAGCTGTCTCTGCATTCTTTCCAGATATCTTGTATCATTTCTACTATTAAAGATCTGAATTATTCTTCTGGTAATCTCTGCCATTCTGTGTTGGTGAGTTCTGTTATTGTGGGGTTTTGGTAGCTCATTGTTTCTTTGCTATTCTTCCTTCCCATGATTTCCCTGTTCTTAAGTTTATGTCTTTGATGATCTTGTAAGCTTTCTCTCAATATATAGGTTCACTACTCTGTGAATAGTATCTTGTACTGAGTTGCAATTACTCTAGGGCTTCTTCTGTCCACTGTAATGATGCTGTTGGTGAGTTTCAGGTGTTGATTTCTAGGATCCATTTGTTGCTTGTTATGGGGATTTGTCTCAGAAGTGTGAGTAGGACAGTTTTTAGTCTCTGTGTTTTAGGCCTTGATGTGGGATGTGTTGAGCTATTCCTTCTATCAGCAGAGGTGTGTTTATCCTTGGTGTTTGGCAGTCCTTTCTCGTGGTTCACCTCTATGATACAATCTCCTCAGTAGAGGTTTAGAGGTGTCTACTGGTATATTCAAAGACAGTTTGTGGTCTATGGTGAAGGTTGGGTGAGGGGGGAGAAGCCACAATGATGAATGCAAGAATAGGATAAAGTAGAAGATATGATCCAGTAGAATAAGAGTTTGAGTGTGTTAAGGTAATATATAGTAAAGATTAGAGATAGGGTATATGTGGGTGGATTCTGGTAGTCAATGTAGAGTATTTAGATGTAGTGGTATTAAATAGTCTTGATATAACACAAGGAGAAAAGAAAAAGGAAAGAGAAATAAAAGTGTTGAGGAGAAAAATATAGATAAAAGATAGGGAGGGAAGCTTGTAAAAGGGATGAGGAAGAGAGCCAACAATTGAGCAAAAAATAACAAAGCAACCAATCATCCAAACAAATAAACATAAACAAAACAAGGCAATACAAAATGGAAACAGAGTAAAAAATAAAAACAAAAAAAAAACAAAAACCATGCAAATATATAAGTATAGAACTGAGTTGGCCTCTTCAGTCCTTTTGGGTCTGCATGCATATTTTCAGCTTTTAAATGTCTAATCACTATATTAGATTTTTGAGCATGTTTCAGATATTCTTATTTGCTCTCTTTTCAGTGCAGGTAGGGCATTCCTCTGGCACCTCTCCTGCTGCAAGGTTGTGTCTCTGAGCTCTCCACAGGGACTGTCCCTGTGCTGCTGTTTGCCTATGTAGGCAGTGGATGTCACTGGATCTGGACCCAGTATAAGCTCAAGGCTCCATGCTTTCCACAGGCCCTGTCTGTGTGTTTCTCTCTGCCTTTGCCCATGGCAGGTGTTCAGTCTAAACATGGGACATTTTCCAGGGGGCCTGTAAGGTCTCTATGCCCTGTGTGCTCCGGGTCCCTCCCACATTTCTGCTCCTCTCCATTCACTAGAAGGGCAACTGAGTCTGTTTGCCCCAAGCACACAGTTAACTTATAATTGAGTGCTGCTCTGGCTCTGGAGGGAGAGGTGAGCTGGAGTGTCCCCGCCAAAGGCTTAAGCTGGTTGTCCCAGGTGTTCTGGTCACTGTAGATCTTGCGTGGATATGCCACCTGATTAGGGGGTGGAGTTCTGGAGTCACTTACTCCACATCTGGTCACTGGTGATGCAGGAGGTTGTTAGATGTCTCAGTGCTAGTAGACCCCACTCTGAGCAGCTGGCTCAATGGCGGCCACTGCTATGTTGTGCACACTGCTGCTGTGCTTGGGCACCTTCACTCTCCCTGGACTACTTTCTAGGTTCTGTTCAGCTGTGCTTCAATTTTTGTTACTTCATTCACTTTTTTGCTGCTTTTTTTCTTCTGTAAAGAAGCTGCTTTTACAGCAGTTTTCATTCAATCTCTACAGCGCCTGAGGAGAGGTTTTTCACTGAGATGCCATCTTGGGCTCCTCCTGGATTGATTTTTTAATATGTGAACATTTGTGGGCTTTCTTTATTTTCTTAATTCCTATAGAGGACAATGAATATCTCCCATGATATTTTTTATTGTTATTCTTCTATAACAACACATGGAATCAAATTATTTCTTTTAAATAAATTGTCAGCATTTCCACCAATCTTTATGTTCTACCTAATTTGTAAAAAGTGGTAAACATATTCATTAAAAGAAATGTAAATAGAATATTTATCTCTGCATAAGAATCTTTTGGATATCTATATTTTCTCATTAATTAAAACCCTTAGTATACATTAGAAGTGCTGTACAGGTATAAGACAATATTATCATTTAATATTTTGACTATAGTTACTTTGGAAATATCTTTAAAATGAACACTAGATATTTTATGTTTATTTTTTAACAAAACACATTCACTTAGATTGTTGAAAACTCACTCTTAAATATTTAAAAGTAAAGTCATGAAAATGGGTGTTCTTAAGACATTTGAAATTTTGCTACTACTGTAGCTTATTTGTTTACAATTGGTGAGAACTCATAACTAAATATTTGAATTTAAAATGATGGGAAAAAACATCTTGAGTTTAGTAGCCATTTTATTGATGCTGTCTGCTGCTGCTGTGATGTGGTCTTCATGGAAAGTCATTTAGACCATTTAACAAGGGAGCAAACCCATTAAAAATATGTAAGTGCTTGGAAAAAAATCCAGTATACTAATTAAACCTATTAAGGCAGTTACAGAGCGCTACAAATGATGCAAAAGTTATGCTGGGTTCCTCCTGGTAGCAGTGACAAAACACTAAGGAGTTCCTATTTTTCTAAATAGAGATAAAGAGTCTGGGTGATTAATTTCAACACTACTGAGTTAATTTGAAATGAGTCAATGGCAGAAAACATTTCCGAGGGCATAGAAAATGGTAGAAAAGGATTGTATTACCACTCGGTGGTAATGCAGCTATTTGTCAGGGAATGCTTTAGTAATTAAGAAAAAATGACAGCCACCTGTTGGCAACAAAGTGGAACTATTAAAACTTTTGTGAAACAGTTTGTAGTTCTCAATTGTAGTCAAATATCCAACATTTCCTTTACTTGCATGCTCATTTGAGAAGATTCTTAACTGCTGCCTTAATATCTTTTGATGGGTGATCAAAACATTATGACTTGTGATTTGGAAGATGACTTCAGACTTTCGAACTAGTAATGGGAATTTCAAACCTATTCCCTGAAAGGCACTTATTAGTATGTGGTGATATTTTAAAAAAATCATCTTATTAGCCAGGTGTAGTGGTGCCTATCTCTTAAGTGGTACTTAGGAGGTTGAGATAGGAGGATTGCAGGTTCAAGGACAGCCTCAGCAACTTAGTATGACCTTCAGAAACTTAGCAAGATCCTGTATCTAAAAAATAAAAAGGGTAAGGGGTATAACTTGGAGCTAGAATGCTCTGGGTTTAATCCCTGGCACCACATACACACAAAAATCATCTTATTTTAGAAATATGAAAATCAGGCCAAGTTCAACAAACCCTTAAAGAAAATGTTTCACATACAAACTTGTGAGAGATTCTTCTTTTGTTGTTTGTTTATAAAAACCTTTAGTTAATGTTTATAATCACTCTCTACTGTAACAACAACAACAACCAAACACCAAGAACAAAACTATCCCTACTGTTCAAATGTGTAAGACCTTTCAGCACAGGTGTAATAGAATTATTAGATCAGGGCTCTGCTTTCTGAAATTCTAATCTGGCACAAGATGGCTACAACAAGGATAGTCCATGACACGGTACAATTTTTTCGCCTATCTTAGCTGCCTAATGAATTTTTAGTTGTTTGTGCTCTGTAGCACCACACATTGCAAAAGTGTATTTATTATTATTCACCAAATTATAACAGATGTGCAAAGTCAGCCAGGGCAGAAAAAGCGTGAAGGAAGGGCAACGAACAGCATATGTGCAGACGCAACGTCTATTAGAGTCATCCTCAGTGGTTTTGCTAGGGAGTGGAAGGCATCCACAGAAGTGCTTGAGGCTGCAGAATTGCACACTGCTCACCTCCAGAGCTAATCTCAGTGCAACTTGTCTATTTTGGTACCACACTAGTGATTGTCATCCCCATTCAATGTGTTCATAAAAGAAACTGTGCATGTTTTAATTGGCATATATCCCATGACAGAATGAAGTGGCTTGGTTTCTTTCTTCCTTCCTTCCTTTCATTCATTCATTCATTCATTCATTTGTTAGTTTTTGCAGCATTGGGGTCTGAACCCAGGGGCATTCTACCACCAAGCCACACACTCAGCATTTCTAATTGTTTATTTTGGGATGGGGTTTCTCTAAGTTACTCAGGCTGGCCTCAAACTTGAGATCCTCCTGCCCAAACTTCCCGAGTCTCTGGGATTACTTGAGTGCACCATGTTAATAAATGAAAACTAAACATAATTAATGGCCTGGTTTATCCTCACAAGATCCAGAATTGAAAAATCCCACTTGCAGAGACATATCTTATCGAGTTGGCTTTAACCAGTAGTAGCAACACATGTTCCTTATGAGTATTTTTTTTTTGAGCTACACCTCTAGATTCTTTTTATTATTTATTTATTTATGTATTTATTGGTGCATTGTAATCATAAATCTTTGTTAGGTACTGCTAATAAAGGCATATATACACATATTTCTCATTAAGCCCCTTCCTCAATTCCTACTCTACTCTCTTGCCCTCCCTCCTTCTCAAGTTCAGTTTAGTGATTGACTTTGATATATTTGTGAAAGTACATCATGTGCATTAGGGTGCCCCCCTTCATCAACCCCCCCGTGAATCACCTTCAGATAAGTCAAATTCTTTGCTTATCTATGGTTTCTCCTTTTTCACCTGGAGTCCCTCTTATGCCCCATCATCTCCCTAGCATTCGCATATTAGGGAGAACATATGTTTTTTTACTCTTTGTGACTGACTAATCTCACTTAACATAATGTTTTCCAGTTGCATCCATTTCCCTGCAAATAACATGATTATGTTCTTCTTTATGGTCAAGTAAAATTCCATTGTGTACATATGCCTTAGTTTTGCAATCCATTCATCTGTTGATGGACATCATGGCTGTTTCCATAGTTTGGCAATTGTGAATCGTGCAGCTATAAACATAGATACACATGCATCAGTCTGATAATTTGGTTTCCATTTTTTTGGGTAGATACCCAGAAGTGGTATTGCTGGATCATATGGTAAGTTCATTCCCATTCGTCTGCGGATCCTCCATACTATTTTCCAAAGTGGTTGCACTAATTTGCAATCCCACCAACAATGTATTAGGGTTCCCACTTCTCCGTACCCTCACCAGCATTTATTGTTGTTCTTTTTTTTATGATTGCCATTCTGATTGGAGTTAGGTGAAATCTCAAGGTGGTTTTGATTTGCATCTATCTGATTGCTAATGATGTTGAACATTTCCTCATATATTTATTAGCCATTTGTATTTCTTCTTTTGTGAGGTGTCTAATTAGATCCTTTGCCCATTTTTTGATTGGGTTATTTGATTTCTTAGCTATGAGTTTTTTGAGTTTTCTGTATATCCTAGATATTAGTTCTCTATCAGAAGAGTAGCTCACAAAAATTTTCTCCCACTCTGTGGGCTCTCTGTTTAGGTTCTTGATAGTTTCCTTTGCTGCACAGAAGCTCTTCAGTTTAATGCAATCCCATGTATTGATCTTCTTTGAGTTACTTGTGCTTTTGGGGTCTTGTTGAGAAAGTTTTTACCTGTGCCTATGTGTTGTAGTGTTGGCCCTATGCCCTCTTCAAGCAGCTGCAAGGTCTCTGGCCTGACTTCCAGGTCTTTGATCCACCTTGAGTTGACTCTTGTAAGGGTGAGAAAGTGGAGTTTATTTCTGTTTTCCTGCATATGGTTAACCATTTTTGCCAATACCATTTGTTAAAGAGGCTTTTTTCCAGTGTATATTTTTGGCTCCTTTGTCAAAAATCAGTTGACTGTAAGCATGTGGGTCTGTTTCTGAATCTTCTATTCTGCTCCATTGGTCTATGTATCTGTTTTTGTGCCAATACCATGCTGTTTTTAGTACTGTGACTTTGTAATAGAGTTTGAAGTTAGGTATTGTGATACCTCCTGCATGGTTCTTGTTGGTAAGAACTACTTTGGGTATTCTGGGCTTTTTGTTCTTCCAAATGAATTTAAGGACTGATTTTTCTATGTCTGTGAAGAGCGATCTTGGTAATTTCATGGGTATTGCATTGAATCTGTAGATCAGTTTTGGGAGGATGGCCATTTTGATGATATTTATTCTGCCTACCCAATAGCATGGAAGATCTTTCCATCTTCTAAGGTTTTATCAATTTATTTTTTCAAGTTTTTATAGTTTTCCTAATAGAGATCTTTTACCTCTTTGGTTAGGTTTATCCCTAAGTATTTTATTTTTGGGGATGCTATTGTGAGTGGAATTGTTTTCTTTTTTTTTTTTTTTTTTGCAGTATTGGGGATTGAACTCAGGGGTATTCTACCTCCAAGCTACACCCCCAGCCCTATTTTTTATTCTTTATTTTGAAACTGGGTCTCACTAAGTTGCGGAGTGCCTCACTAGGTAGCTGAGACTGTCCACGAACCCAGATCCTCTGGTCTCAGCCTCCCGAATGCTGGGATTACAAGCGTGCGCCACCATACCCGGCTCGTGGAATTGTTTTCTGGGTTTCTTTTTTCAGTGGATTTATGGTTGGCATACAGGAAAGCTTCTGATTTTTAAAGACTGATTTTGTATCCAGACACTTTGCTGAATTTGTTTATCAGTTCTATATGCTTTTTGGTTGGGTTTGTTGGGTTTTCTAAGTATAGTAGCATGTCTTCTGCAAAAAGGAATAGTTTTAGTTCTTCCTTCCCTACTTTTATTCCTTTGATTTCCTTCTCTTGCCTTATTGCTCTGGCTAGAGTATCAAGTACTATGTTGAACAGAAGAGGTGATAATGTCGTGTTCCCGTTTTTAATGGGAACTCTTGCAATTTTTCTCCATTTAATATGATGTTGGGTGTGGGCCTATTGTATATTGCTTCTATGATGTTGAGGTATGTTCCTTTTATTCGGATTCTCTGCAGTGCTTTTAGCATGAATGAGTGTTGGATCTTGTCAAATGCTTTTTCAGCATCAATTGAGATGATCATGTGATTTTTGTCTTTGATTCTGTTTATGTGATGTATGACATGGATTTTTTTTCGTATGTTGAATCAGCCTTGTATCCCTGGGATAAACCCGACTTGGTCATGGTGTATGATTTTCTTGATGTGGTTTTGAATGCACATTGCTAGTTTTGGTTAGGTTGGCCAGTGGTTTATCTATCTTGTTTAGTTTTTCAAGAAACCAGCTTTTGGTTTTGTTGATTTTCTGTATTGTTTTCTATTCTCTACTTCATTAATTTCTGCTCTAATTTTCATAATTTCCTGTGTTCTACTAGCTTTGTTGTTAGACTGTCCTTGTTTTCTGAGTACTTTGAGCTGTGCCATTAAGTTATTTATATGGTGACTTTCTGTGCTTTTTATGTGGGCACTCAGTGCTATAAATTTTCCTCTTAGTACTGCCTTCAAAGTGTCCCAGAGGTTTTGATATGTTGTGTCTCTGTTTTCATTGGTTTCTAGGAATTTTTTAATTTCTCCCCTTACTTCTTCTATGACTCAATCCTCATTCGGCATTGTGGTGTTCACTCTCCATGTGTTTACATGGTTACTCTGGGTCTTTTTAGAGTTGATTTCTGGTTTCACTCCATTGTGGTCTGAAAAGATGCAGGGAATTATGTTACATTTTTTTAATTTGCCAGTGCTTGATTTGTGGCCCAGAATGTGGTCTATTTTGCAGTAGATTCCATGGGTAGCTGAGAAAAATATGAATTCAGCTGTAGTTGGGTGAAAGAGTCTACATGTGTCTAATAGGTCCATTTGGTTTATGGTATTCTTTAGGTCTTAGGTGTCTCTACTGACATTTTATTTAGAAGATAGGTCTAGTGATATGAGTGGAGTATTGATGACTCACAATATTAGTGTATTGGCATCTATATGTGAGTTTATATCATGCAGAGTTTATTTTATGAAAGTGGCTGCACCTATGTTTGGGGCATAGATGTTGATAATTGTTATTTCCTCTTACTGGATTATTCCTTTTACTAGTAAAAAATGACCTGCATTGTCTCTTCTGATAAGCTTAGGCTTGAAGTCTAGTTTATCTGATATCATGGTTGCTATGCCTGGCCTGCTTGTCTTCGAATTCCATTGGCATAGATTACCTTACTCCAGCCCTTCACCTTTAGTTTGTGGGAATCTTTGCTTGTAAGGTGTGTTTCTTGCAGGCAGTATATAGATGGATTCTCGGTTTTAATCCATTTTGCCACCTTGTGCCTATTTATTGGTGAGTTTAGACCATTTATATTCAGTGTGATTATTGAGAGATGATTTTTAATTCCTAACATTTTGAGTTTTGACTTCTGTTTTCAGTGGAGTTTATTCTTCTTTGCTTAGTTGTTTGCTTCCTGGAAATTATTGTTTCTTGGTTCTGACGTTTACTTGTTAGTTCTTCTTTGGAGTTATTCTCTTTGAGTATTTCCTCTAGTGCTGGTTTGGAAGACATAAATTCTTTCAGTTTCTGTTTGTCAAGGAAGGTTTTTATTTCCCCGCCGATTTTGAGAAAGAGTTTTGCTGGGTATGAGAATCTTGGCTGCAAGTTATTTTCTTTCAGAGTTTGGAATATGTTACTCCAGCCTCTCCTGGCTTTCATGACTTGTTTTTGGAGATCTGGAGGGATTCTCTTTGGTCTGCCTCTAAGTGTCACTTTGCCTTTTACTTTTGTTGCCTTTAGAATTCTCTCCTTAGCCTCTACAGTAGTCAACTTGATTATTATGTGGTGTGGTGAACCTCTTGTTTGGTCTTGTCTCAATGGAGTTCTATGTTTCCTGTACCTGTGTGTTAACTTCTCTTTCTATGTTTGGAAAATTCTGATATTACTTATTTGAAAAGATTGTTTATTCTGTTAGTTTCAACTTCTAATCCCTGTTCTATGCCTATTATTCTTAGGTTAGCTCTTTTAAAATTGGCCTAGATCTCATCGATGTCCAATACATACTGTTGAATTTTTTTTTAAATTATGTACTATGGTTTCATTTTTGAAATGGTCATCTTCTAAGAGTGATATCCTATTTTCCATGTGTTCTAATATACTCTTTATAGTTTGTGTTGACACTTTTACTTCTATTATTGCATCCTTCACATCCGTCATTTCCTTCAAGGCTTGTCTTTGATTCCTGTTCAGGGTGTCAGATTCTTCATTTATTTGTTCCTTTATTTCTTTCCAGTTCTTTCTGCATTCTTTCTGGAAGTTTTGTATCATTTCTACTATTAAAGATCTGAATTGTTCTTCTGGTAATCTCTGCCATTCAGTGTTGTTGAGTTCTGTTATTGTGGGGTTGTGGTGGCTCATTGTTTCTTTTGCCATTTTTCCTTCCCAAGGTTTCCCTGTTCTTAAATTTGTATCTTTGCTGCTCTTGCAAGCTTTCTCATCCTATCTCTACAGTGGGGGGTTTAGAGGTGTCTGCTGGTATGTACAGGGACAGGTTGTGTTCAGTAGTAAAGGTTGGGTGAGAAGTCACAGTGATGAATTCAAGAATAGGGTAAAGTAGAGGGTATGGTCCAGTGGAATAAGAGATTGAATGTGTTCAGGTGATATATGGTAAAGATTAGAGATAGTGAATATGTCGGGGGGATTCTGGTAGTCATTGTAGAATTTTAGGTGTGGTAGTATGAGATGGTCTTGATATGAGACAGGGAAAGAAGGAAAAAGAAAAGAGAAAAGAAAAAGTGTTGAGGAGTAGAATATAGATGGGAGAGAGGGAGGGAAGCTTGTAAAAGGGATAAGGAAGAGAGTCAACAAACTGAGCAAAAAATAACAAAGCAACCAATCTTCCGAACAAACAGACAAATCAAGGCAATACAAACCAAAAACAGTAAAAGCAAATAAAACAGAACACACACACACACACACACACACACACACACACACACACACACAAAACCCAAAAAAACAAAAAAACAACAACAACCAAAAACCCTGCTAGTTTGTAAGTACCGAGCTGAGTTGGCCTCTGCAGCCCTTTTCGATCTGCATGAATATTTTCAGCTTTTAAATATCTGCTCACTCTATTATATATTCTAGCGTGACTCTGGCATTCTTATTTGCTCTGTCAGTGCAGACAGGGGATTCCACTGATGCCTCTCCCACTGCAAGCTCTCCACAGGCCCTGTCTGCATCTCTCTCTCTCTGCCTTTGCTGGTGGCAGGAGTGCAATCTAATATGCCGGTCATTTTCCAGGGTGCCTGGATTCTCTATGCCCTGTGTGCACTGGCTCCCTCCCACACTTCTGCTCTTATCCAATCACTTGAAGGGCAGGTGACTGAGTCTGCACTTTGTATAGGGGCCCCCAAATCCTGGGGGTTCAATTTAACTTACAGATCCCTCCTGCTCTGGCTCCGGTGGGAGGAGTGAGCTGGGTGTCCTTGGCACAGGCTTAAGATGGTTGTCCCAGGTCTTCTTGATTGCTGTTGATCCTGCGGGGATATGTAGCCTGATTATGGTGTGGAGTTCTGTAGTTGCTTACTCCACTTCTAGTCACTGGGTGCGCAGGAGGTTATTGAAGGTCTGGGGGGCTGGCAAAATGGCGGCTGCCGGTTCACAGTGAGCTCCGGTTCCTTTGTTCTTCGTGGGTTCTGTTCAGCTGTTTTCGTTGCTTTTTTGCTGCTTTTCTTTTCTTTCCTTCCATAAAGAAGCTGCATTTGCAGCAGTTTTAATCCAAGCTCTGCCTTGCAGTTGATTGCTGCTCTGGCTCTGGAGGGAGAGGTGAGCTAGTGTGGTCCCCAGGGGCTTACGCTGGTCGTGCCATATGTTCCTGTCACTGTGGAAGGTGTGGGGATCCGCTGCCTGGTTAGGATGTGGAGTCGCTTACTCCAAGCCTGGTCACTGGGTACGCAGCAGTGTTAGTGGACCCCAGTGTCAGGCTGTGGCTTAATGGCCACTGCCGCTCTGCGGCGTGGTGCTGCTGCCACGTGGACAGGCTCCTTTGCTCTCCCTGGTTGGCTTTCTGGGGTCTCTTCAGCTGTATTTCAATTTTTGTTGCTTTGTTTGCTTTTTTGTTGCTTTTTTTCTTCTGTCAAGAAGCTGCTTTTATGGTAGATTTCATTCGAGCTCACAGCGCCTGAGGAGAGGTGTTTCACTAAGATAGCATCATGAGTAGTTATTTCTTAATGGAGGTCTTAAAAATGTCACAACTTTTTATTCTGGCAAAGTATAGATTCATGATAATCTAAAATAAATTTCTAAGGGATTTCATATACTGTAGACTGATGATTGGTACAGGTTTTGATCTGTCTTTGAATTGTCTGTCACATACAGTTCATAATTTAATACTAATGAACCATATAAGGCTTTTGTGTCAAATTTCTATTCCAGGTTGAAAACTCATTGAGAGAAGATAATTTCTCTTCTATTTTAAAATTTTTCTTGCTTAATATTACACCATAGGTATTGACTAAATTGTACATGAACCAATACTTTTATATCTGCTCAACAGTCACAATAATGTATGAGAGTGAACTATATGCAGTCTTGAAATGGCTAACTAGAAAGAGGACTCTGTCTTACACAGGGGACACGGTAAAAGTCAATAAACATGATTCTGATTTTACAGTTTTTGAAAAATGAATACAACTTTTGAAAAGACCTATGAAACATCCTAAAGTTTATGAAGCCTTAAATCTCTCTTTCTCCATATAAGTTATAGGCTATAGAAGGGGAAGGAGAATATACTCAATTAAGAACTTGGTCAATAGATGATGTCAGTGTTGTCCTAGATAATGGTTTAAGATTATTAAAACCATGGGAAGAGTGGAGCTTCAAAGATGGAGAAAATCATTTACTAAGAAATCTGCTAGACTGACCAGTTAAAGATAGACCACAGATGCTAAAAAATGCAAATGCATTCAGTTACTCTAAGCTGACCTGGATATGAGAATACCAATGGAGAAAGTTCCCAACAGCTCATCCTGGAAATGAAAACAAACACATAAACAAAAAACTTAAAATGGCAGATGTCACCACTTGATCATATAAAGATATTACTGAGATATTGCAGGGCTGGTGGACATGCCTGTGATCCCTGTGCTTGGGAGGCTGAGACTGGAAGTCATATGTTCAAGACCAGTCTCAGCAACTTAGTGAGGCTCCTTAACAACCCAGTGAGACCCTGTTCAAAATAAAAGATAAAATAGGGCTGGAGACACACACACACACACACACACACACACACACACACACACACGTACACACAGATATACTACTGAGATATCATGTGATAGGATTGACTGTAAGAATTTTTCTATCAACAGGTATAGATAATTGCCATCAAATAGTACTATAATGCGAGCCATATATGTAATTTAATATTTGCTAGTAGTCACTTGGGTAATGAAGAGTTTGACTTTCCTAAAAGAGAGGTTTGGATTTTACCCTTGTTTTCAGGAAGTAATTGGTATCATACCTGGGAGGAGTGTTGTTGTTTAGATGGGGACTGGTTACACCAGATCTTAAAGTGGGACCATTCATACCCATAGAGTGGGGCTGGACATGCCAGAAGACCAGCCATGTGATTTAGGGTGAGAGTTTATGGTCACATATCAGTTGACCTGGAGGCTGAGTACAACTTTGTGAGAAATCATTCATGTCTATGTAATGAAGTCCAACTAGAAATTCTGCACATTGAAGCTTAGGTGAGGCCCCTGGCTGGCAACACTGCTTTTGTCATCATACACTGATGACAAAGGGTCACGTGTCTGAGGACAGTGGAAGTTTCCTATTTGGAACCTTCCCAGACTCTGCCTTTTGCATATTTTCCTTGGCTGATCGCAATTTGTAGCCCTTCTCTTTGATTAAACCATAACCATGAATATAGTAGCTTTCAGTGAGATCTGTCATCCTTCTAGAGAATTATTGAAACTAAGGGTAGTGTTGGAAACTCCAAGGACTTGCTGCTTGTACTTGAGGTGAGGGAAGTTTTCCATGGAATGTTGTAGTTGGATTCCATCTCCTGCAGCTGGTGTCAGAAGTCACAGTTACAATTGGCAGTCTGGAGGACTGTGTCCTCAACTGCAGTTTGACTAACTTTGTGTACTTATTAATAATGTAAAAAAAAAGCAGGCAAATCAACACTATTAATATGTTTTTAAACTCAGTATATCCAACATATTTTAATTTCAATTGGCAAATACAAATTATTAATAAGCTATTGTGTATTTTTTTCTCATACTAAGTCTACTAGCTAGTGACTATCGTGTTGCTCAGGGTAGATACATTGTATTAAAAATAGAGCTCTAAGCAGAAGAGATCAAGTAATAGCATTTGTCCAGACAATATTCACCTACATCAAAGCTCATGAACCTGGATGATGAAGCAGATTAAAGGACACTTGGTACAGAGTGGAAGGGTAAAGAATGAGTGTAATAGAGAACTTCATGTCCAGGTTAAGTACATGGGTTGCATGTGTCTGAATCTGATTATAAAGCCTGCACTACAGGGCTGCAGCAATGGGGACATAAGTTATCAGTCTCATTCAGCTCCGTGCAGTGTACAGCATAAATCCTTGCCCTTTGCTGGAGGAACTGTCTGCTTTCTCCTCTTCCTTCTCCCCTCCCCTTCTTACTCCCTTTCTTGTTCCTTTATTCCTCTTTTCTTTCTTTTAACAAATAGTTATTGACTGCTTATTTATGTGTTCTGTACTATTTTTCTCTTAACAATTTTGATGCCCCTGTTCTCAGTGGACATTTAACAAATATTTTTAACAAAGATGCTTTTATCATCAACTGTAGTTCTCTCAACACATATGGGCAGGATTCTAAAATGAAGTATAAAACAATAGTAGATGAGCATTTGTTAAGTAAAGTTGTAATCATTTGGAATCTGTATGAGTTCTTAGACCTGTAAGGAGTAAAAAAAATCCAGCATTCTCCCTACCTAGAGTCAGACAATTTGGCCATACCAATTGTGTCCTTGACTGATATAGTTTCTAAATAATGATAAAATTTTATTTAGATATATAGATAAATGCATATGCTTGATTTTTATCTCACAGCAAAATTAGAGTATAAGAAGTCTTAGTTGAATGGACATGACTAACTATATAATTGTATTCTTAAAAAGCTTCTAAGGGGTTGTGGGTGCAGCTCAATGGCAGAGCACATGCCTTACCATGTATGAAACCCTGGATTAAATACACAGAGCCCTTCTCCCTGAAAAAAAAAAAGCATCAGCCAGGCATGGTGGTGCATGACTGTAATTACAGTACTTGATAAACTGAAACTGGAGGATTTCAGGTTCAAGAAGATCCTTACTAACTTAGCAAGGCCCTCAACAACTTAGTGAGACCTGTTTCAAAATTAAAAAAAAAATAGGACTGGGAGTATAGCTCAGAGGCACAATGTACCTGGGTTCAATCACCATTAATACACACACACACACACACACACACATAGAATTAAAAAGTACATTTTGAAATAGCTTTATTTCACACTCTACCCTCTGCCCAGTGATTGCTCAGAGCTTGCTATTGCCTAAAAGACCAACAAAAATAAATCTAACAATAAGAGAGCTGTTCAGGTTATAAAATAAACTATTTGAAATAGCTTTCCTTGTATTAACTTGAATTATTAACATAAAGACACAATTAGGAGATTTTGCAGTCCTGTAATTGTAGGATGATGAATAATATTTTTCAGTGTAATCTTAATGATTGGAATGACTGGTGACAGAAATCATAAATGAAAACATTCAATTCTATTTTTACTTGTGTGCTATGCTTTTTAACTCATTTAATTTAGACAAATTTACATTTTCTTTGAACTGTGTGGAAGTTTCTGTGTGTATATTTATAATTTAGATTTTAGAGGGCTCATAAGCCCTGCATAAATATTAAAATATTAATCTGTTTAAAAAAACAACACACTGTTCTCATATCTCCTCAGACATATTCCAAAATAGCAGACCCAATGAGTAAAAACAGCTGAGTCTCATGGATACATCTGTTTTCCTTATGAATCAAATCACACTTGACTCATCTCTAAAGACTCTTTTTGTGCATGTGTCTTGGTGGTGATGGTAGCAGGGAGAGAGAGAGAGAGCATAGGTCCTCATGTGCCTGGGGATGGCCATATCTACTACTAAGATGATGGCCATTTAAAAAATTAGGCAGAGAAAATGAACACTTTAAATCATATAGGGCTTGTAGATCTTCCTCTTGTCAGCACATAACAAGGAGCAGGGCTGTGGCCACACCGGTATTTTCATCTCACATAAAGTCGCTAATGGCTGAAAATGATCGCCTCCTGAATGCCTACTAGTGGTTTTTAAAGCTCAGTATTGGTCCTCCAAAAACAGAGCACATGTAGGTAGGTAGAACCTGATTGCGCACAATACGACAACTTCACGATTGCAGCCGGTGTCTTGCAGGACATTCTTCTGATGTAAAATTGTGGAATCATCAGGAAGGTTTTAGTTGTCAACACATTGCAGCTAGCTACACGCCTGTGTGCCCAGTAGACATAGTGAACACTATGTGGACCAGTTGTTTCCTGTTTCACTGTCATAATTTTGTCGAGGCCTGTTCTCAAGTCAGCCTTGGAGGGGCCTTTTCACATCCACAGAGGACTGCTAGCCACTTGGAAGTGTGAGAAAATGGGGTGCTCTGATCACTTGAGGAGTCTGTTCAAAGGAAACCAACACAAGTATCAATTTCCAAGTAACACAAAACCAATGAATACAACTCTTTTTTTTTTTTTTTTTCTTTTTGCACTGGGGTTGAAACCAGGGGCATTATAGCTCAGAGCTACATCCCCAGGCCTATTTTGTTTATTTTGAAACAGGGTCTCGCTAACTTGCTGAGGTTGGCCCCGAACCTGTGATCCTTCTGTCTTAGTCTCCTAAGTACTGAGATTACAGGTGTGTGCCACCACACTTCGCCAACTCTTTCTTTAAGTCAGTGTTGCAGTGTTAACATTTTTACCAGAATTAGAATATGCCAATTTTGAGAAATTAAGATTAAATAATTTTATAAATCAGATAAATAAGCAAATAGGATTTGGTATAAAATGATGATAATGTCCCTTTCTATTGTGTTACCCATTTTCCACTCCCTAGAGAAATCATTTTTACCTTTTTTTTTGGTGGTACTGGGGATTGAACCCAGAGGCATTTTACCTCCGAGCTACACCCCTAGCCCTATTTTTTTTAATTCTTTATTTTGAAACAGGGTCTCACTAATTTTCAGAGGACCTCACTAAGTAGCTGAGGCTGGCCATGATCCCCGATTGTCTGGTCTCAGCCTCCCAAGTACTGGGATTACAAGCATGTGTCACCACTCCTGCCTTTCACTTTTCTTAAATACCTATTTATCTTTCTATCTGGATGTGTGCTTATGTGTTATGTATGTCATGATTTTAAATAACATACTTATTACTTTTTAAATGAGTTCTTTTTAGCATTTCAATTGTATTTTAGTTTTTCTGTGCTTTATAATTGTGCATACTAGGGAGATTCACAGTGATGCCTTCTTACACTAATGTCGGGGTGAGGGTGGGTGGGGGGACCCGGTGGGAATGCAACAAGAGTGTGGGATTTGTTCCCCTTAGAGAGATCCATGGCTGGAGATTATGGGGTAGGTTACACAGGAGGCTTGCTGAGCAGACTGAAGGAGAGAGGGTCCTACAACACACTCAGGAGCTGAGAAACATGGCATGCTTCTCAGCTGCTCAAGCACCAGCTCACGGCACCACCTGACTCTAAATTCAGATGGCTGGCCTTTCTGCTCACCTGATGTTCCTGGGCCAGGTTTGTCTGCTGTCCTTTTCTCTGTTCCTGTTACCCCTTCCCTCTACAGTGACCTGGTGCCTCTGCTGCCACCAGCTTGACTCCAATGTGCTTTTTATGATCTTCTGCTTGAAACAGATGATTTGCTGGGTCTCTCTGAGTCCCTGATTGATTGTCCAGTGCTGAATTTCAGTGAATTCCTTTAAGTCACTCACCTCACTTCCCACTGCTTCCAATTTGAGCCACAGAGCAACTGACCAAGTACAGCCTTTCTTTCCTCTTTCATCTTTATTCCTAATTTAAATTTTTAAGCCAATACATAAAAGTTGTACACATTTTTGATGTACCATGCAATACATTGATATATGTATACATTGTCTAATGTTTAAATCATATTAAATATGTCCAGTTCCTCAAACACTTATTATTTCTCCCTTCCTCTCTCCCTCTCTTCTTTCTTTCCCTCCTTTCTTTCTTTCCTATATTTCTTTTGTGATACTGAGGATTGAACCAAGGGGCATTCTACCTCTGAGCTACACCTCTAGCCCTTTTAATTTTTTGTTTTGAAACAGGGCCTCGCTGGGTTGCTGAGCATCTACCTCTGTTTCTGAGGCTGTCCTTGAATCTGTGATCATCTTGTCTTGGCCTCTCAAGTACTGGGGCTACTGGTATGTGCCACCATGTATCACTTCTTTATGATGTAAACATTCAAGATCCTTTTTATAGTCTTTTGAAATAGTGAATAAGTTATCACTATCCACAGTCATTCTACTGTGCAATAGCCCGTCAGGAGTTCTTACTCCTCTCTAACTATAACTTGGTACACTTGATCAATTTCTCTTCTTCCCACCTTTCTCTCTACTCTCCTCAGCTTCAGCTAACCCCCATTCTACTCACAACTTCTATAATATTAGTTATTTTATATTCCACATATGAGTGATATCATGCGGTACTTGTCCTTCTGTGTCTGGCTGTTCTTACTTAAGGTAATAATGTCCAGTTCCATCCATGTTGTCATGAATGATAGGATTTTACTCTTTTCGAAGGGTGAATAGTATTCCACGATATAGATGTATTACATTTTCTCTCTCCATTCATCATTTGATGAATATTTAGGTAACTTCTATTTCTTGACTATTGTGAACAGTTCTGCAATAAACATGAGAGTGTAGATGTTACTTTGACATACTGATTTTATTTCCTTTGTATTTTGGAGGATATTAATGACAGATTTTTTATACTTTTACTGCTGCAGTGTAATCATACATTATAATGAGATTCAAAGTGATACAAGCATGCATGTATACTTTTAAAAAAAGTTCTCTATACTCTATAGCCTATTTTTTCCTCTAGATTTCTTTTCTTGTATGATTTTTTTTTCTCAATTTCACACATTAGATATTTTCCTCAGATGTCTGGTATCACTGAGTTGTTTCATATTTAAAAATGGGAAAATAAAATTCTGACTGGAAGCCCTGAGACCTTGAAGGGATTATTATCTGTGAGTTTTGCTGTAGGATAATCTGACTGGCTGTTTGGCAGAGAAGACTTGGGTATCTCCGTCTTTAGAGTAGTAAGTGTAGGCTGGTGAGAATCTGTAGAGAATGATTCCCCTGTCTCCTGCATGCACACAATAAAAGCAGTTGGATTTCTGGGTTGAGATCAGTTCTCCATTTTTACACTCTGTAGAAGTTTTGAGATGCAAATGCTACTGAATTTTAGTTCTGTCCAGTTCCCATGTAGGATTCAGTTATACCATCACTTTTCATCTGCTTTCCAACTTCCAGACCTTGTTGCTGCTGTGATTTCTTTGATACTACTCGTTGCTGTGGAATAGTGAAAAAAGCCCACCTTTTGCTGTTTTGGTGAGGATTTTGGAGTGAAGGAGAGGAAATGGATGTGTTCAACTTGAAATCTTAATCTTTCCCAAGTTATTCTTTGGAGACTAAATCAGGAGATCCTGAAATTATCCAGGCTCTATCCAGGTTTTCTAGGAAAACTGCTCCTACATTCATCTAGTCAGACATTTGTCAAAATCTAAACATTTATTCAAAGAGCAATGTTGGCCTTGTGATGGTAATGGTTGCAACTGGATAATGAGCATGTTTGACTTCCTCATACCTACTGTCTACTCTTGTGTATTTGAAATTTCTTCTATCAGAAAGTATTAGAGTCCACAGTAAAAGTGTTTCTTTAAATCTGAGTCAAGTTCTTTTTCATTAAGCTTTACACAACATTGTGTCACATATGCTGTATGTTCAAGGGGAACTAAAAATACATGCCTCTAGGAAATAATGGATGTCAGTCAAAACATCACGTGTCTTTTCAAATTAAGAAAGAAATAAAGTTCCTAATAATCTAGCATACCACTGCTGTTGGCTTAGACAGCCACTCTGTTGCTCACTAGACCGCCTTTTTTCTCTTCTGCTTATAACTCTTCTTAACATCATCTTCTCCAAGTTGCAGCCCAATGCATATGGACTACCTTAATTTAGGTGCCTTTTGCTGCTTTTCCTGTGTGTCATCTGACATATGAAAAAAAATGCACCTAGAAAAGATTTTATTTCACATTGATAAATTAAAAGTCACTAAATATGTATGTATATCACAATTCGCCTAAGAAAAGGGGATTTTCCCACAGGGAATAAAATTTTATTTTGATATTTATGTAAAATATGAATTTTTGAAACATTAGATTTGTTTCTAAATGCAGCAGCACTCTACTCAGAATAGTGTGAAAATTTAGTTTACTATCTCTATAGCAGTATTTCCAAAGGTAACTTTTATGGGCAATACTGTACCTGACCAAGTATATAAAAATATTTCATTAA
Organism: Graphiurus murinus; assembly: GCA_004027655.1. Lineage (NCBI taxonomy): Eukaryota > Metazoa > Chordata > Mammalia > Rodentia > Gliridae > Graphiurus > Graphiurus murinus. The sequence continues at coordinate 20,854 of PVLC010015673.1, forward strand.
GATTAGGGCATTTTGGTTATTTATAGTATTTACTTTAGAACTAAGAAATTAGAAGTAATCAAATAGAAATTTAAGATAGTAATATGAGAGATAAATGTCAAATCTATAAAAATGCTTTTACCAATCACACCAAGTCAACATTTATTAATAAATATTCAGTTCTGTGGTTGCGCTCAGAGCCATATATCATCATCTATTGTTATAGTTATTGAATTCACTTTGGTTTAATTTATCAAAATCCAAATTACCTTTACATCACACTTCTTAAAAATCAAAAGTCTTGTAAACTATATGTCTCTATTTGGGGAAAATATTTTATTGAATGAAAGAATAAGGAGAGGATATTTTTGATTGGTATGTAGGAAATCAAAGAATCATAAGATTGAAAAAAAAACTTCAGAAACCATCTTGTCAAGTGATTCTCAACCAGGGTTGGCTGTAGCCCTGATAAGGGGGTGTTTGGACATGTGTTTGGGAATTATAATTATTACATGGCTGAATGGAAAGAGACCTGTTGACATTTAGTGGGTGGAGGCAGGGATGATAAACACACTGAGAGGTTCAGGATGGTTTGGGATAATGAGGCATCATCTTCGTCGCAGTTGCTGAACAGTCCAGACAACATGTGATGCATGGATCCTTTCCATATTTGTTCTTGCTGTAAGAGCAACCCAAAAGTTCTTAGGATAACAGCAATGGAATTCTGAGAAATTGAGGAGTAGCTGTAATAGTGGAAAGCTACATAAATTTATTGGAATTGGGAGGTCACATAATAGAATCCCTCATCTAACAAGGTTTCCAACAAAAGTACCTGCTTTTTGTAAATAATCCAGAATACAGAAAAGAATAAAGAAGGAAAAACCAGTATCTCTTAATTTAATCATCCAGAGAAGTTGATATTTATGTTCAGATCAGTGTTTTTCAACAGCAGCACTATTGCCATTTTAGAATGGCTAATTATTTGGCGGGGAGCTATCCTGTTCATCATAGGAAAATTATCAGCATTTCTGGCCTCTTACTATATGCCAAAGAAAATTCATATAGTTTTCTTTATACTTTTTATTGATGCATTGTAATTATACATCATAGGTTCAAAGTGATAAAAACATACACAAACACATCATTTGGCATATTTCCTTCCGCATCCTATCCTGTTCCTCCCTCCCTATACATGTTAGTGAGATTGGTAGTGATACCTTCATATATGGACATAACACTATTTAAACTATTTCCTTCCTCAATCCTCCTTTTCCCCCTCTGCACCTCCTTCCATTTGCAGGAAAATGATGGAACGGGAGAGTATTATGCTAAGTGAGATTAGCTAGTTTCAGAAAGTTAAGAGTTGGATGTTTTCTCCCATATGTAGAAGCTAGGGAGAAAATATAAAACCAAGGGGCATTGGTACAGTTTTGACAACCTAAAATTTCTCCAAAGGCTGTTGAATATTTCCCCAGGTGAACAATCACCCCTGGTTGGGAAACATTGGTGTGTGTGTGTGTGTGTGTGTGTGTGTGTGTGTGTGTGTACAGTTAAGAATCAGTGCTTCACTAAACTACCTAGATGGCATAATATATTTTGAAACATTTTTTTCACAGTTGTGATTTATTGAGATTTCTGAGATTCAGTAGATTACATGAGTTTTTTGCACACGTAGTAGGAAGGCCTTAGTATGGTTTATTCTTTATTAACTGAGTCATCTTTTAGATGTGGATCAAAGACTCCAGGGATGATGATATACATAGATAAATCACCTGGCCTAACCCACTTGAAGAACATCTTGGACTCACAGTAATCACTTAGTTGTTGTTCTATATTTTCTTTTTATTCTTTCACTTCTGAGCTTGCATCTGTTTCTACCTTAGGATGAGTATCATTTGTTGGTGGTTTCACATACTGCTTGCATGATGTAAAGACATCTTGTTTCTGTATGTGTGGTACTAAGAATTGAACCCAGGGGCATTCTACCTCTGAGCTATACCCTCTAGCCCTATTTTATTTCAAAACAGGGTCTCACTAAGTTGTGGAGGGCCTCCCTAAGTTCTGAGGCTGGCCTAGAACCCGCAATCCAACTGTTTCAGCCTTCCAAGTACTGGGATGACAAGCATGCACCACCACATTTTTAATATAGCAACATATATTTTCTTCTGTGCTATTTGAAAAATTCAAATTTATTTATGCTTAAGTTGATCACTAGGTTGCCTGATGAGAATTTCTTCTCTGATAGAACATGAAAAGTGTTTTCTACTTTTTTCCAGTGACTCAGACTGTTTTATAATTTATTAAAACATGAAAAATATGTGTTGGCAAGTAATGACATGCAGTAGGCTTACACTGGTACATTCCACACAAACACATCAGGACTTTGTCTTTTTAATTTTTATGCATGAGAAATAGATACACATGACAAATTCTTTAGATAAATTAAAAAAGCCTTTTCCATGCCTGAGATTCACATCTCATTTCCTTTTTCCATGACAAAAGAGATGCTAAGCTTCTACTGACAAGCTACTCACCCATCTGCCTTCAGCCAAACTCAAAGACCCTCGAAGAGTAAATATTTCCTAAAAACTATGTAAAATATTTTCTGGGAAATTCCATGCATTCTGAGAGTGAGACTTGCTAGATTAGAATTAGGACACACACACACACACACACACACACACACACACACACACACATGCCTTCTTTTATGATGAGAAAAACTATAGCATTAGAAAACCTCAGGTAAAGAGAGGAATTAGGAACACAGTTACAAGAGTTCACTCTGTTTGAGAAGACTAGTGCTCACAGGCCACCTCTGTGCTCTTCTACACTTCCTGGCCTTCCTTGCATTTGGTGGTTGTAGACAATAAAACTTAAGTGTACCCATTGTAGGCTAAAGAAGGTAAGAGCCAGTAGTATATACCATTCCCTGCAATGGTGAGTTCATGTTTTGTTGGCTTGATTATACAATGGAAACAGCCTAGATATCTGAGTACCACATGCAGAAGAACTCTGCAAGTTCTAACCTGTGACCTGAATAAGAAACTATATTTGTTACTATAGCATGGCTTTACCTAACACATTAGCCAGACTTGAATACCTTGGATAAAAAAGAAAAAGAATCAGACATATACAAATAAGTGAAGTGGAGCAGAGATGCAATTAGCTCAAATTAAGAATTACAGAAACATTTAAAACAATCATTTTCTTGGACCTTCAAAGATGGATTTTGTCTGAACCTTTGTCTATGATGATCAAATCTCTTGGCAAATTTCTGGGAAGATACATAATTATTGTATAGACATTTTACTTTTCTACCTAAAAAAATTAAGAAATTTCAGAAAAGCTTTTTTTTTGTTTTGTTTTTGCATTAAAATGTAAGCTGAACCTAAACAATCACCTAAATGGACAGCTATTTTTTTTAAAGTGTTGTAACAGAGGATTGACTGCTATTGTAGCACTTGATCCCAAATAATTACAGCGACAATCAGAAGATTAGCAGAGATTTAGAGATTCTAAATCTTCACACTGATCTTCTTAAAAAGAAAAAGAAAAAACCTAGTATCTTACAACATTTCTAAAGTTACAAGAAGACAGGATTCCCCTACTTTGTCCTCCTCAAAAGATGACAGAGAGAATTGGCAAATAAATTAAGTCTGGGAAGAAGGCCACCTGGCTTTTGTACATCAGACAAGAAGGAATAAGTCAAGCCAAAGGGTTTTCCCCACAAAGAGACACAGGGGTAGGGAGGAGGATTCTTGAGGGATGGAAAAGATAGGGAGTATCAGAAGCTGGAATCCAGCCTAGATCCACATATGATTTGGAAAGCTTGCTTTCACACCAAAATTGAGCCAAGGCTTAGTGAAAGCTTTACACTTTAGTAAATGTCAATTGAGTTTCAGATTTCAGAAAAGAACCAAAAAGAAGAAGAAATAGAGCTTTGGCAGTGATGGTAACTGACTGGCAATTGCTGCTGCTAGTGTTGGCCACACAAATTGATTATCCTACCCCCATCACTAACTCAGTGTATTGATGTGGGGATACATTTTTAATTTGTGAACATTTGCAGCAGCAGAGAGAATCATGAATTCTTAGCTCCTTGGATATTCTTCATGTTGAAAGTGGCAAAGAATCCATCAGCAACTTTAGAAATATAGAGGGAAAGAAGAGTTATTAAAAAAAAATCATGTAAACCGGGCGTGGTGGCGCACGCTTGTAATCCCAGCATTCGGGAGGCTGAGACCGGAGGGTCCGGGTTCGCGGCCAGCCTCAGCTACCTAGTGAGGCACTCCATAACTTAGTGAGACCCAGTTTCAAAATAAAGAATAAAAAATAGGGCTGGGGGTGTAGCTCGGAGGTAGAATACCCCTGAGTTCAATCCCCAGTACCACAAAAAAAAAAAAAAAAAAAAAATCATGTACTGTGTAATTTCATGTGTCAACTTGCTTGGGCTAAGGGGTGCCCAGAAAACTGGTTAAACATTATTTCTGGGTGTGTCTGTGAGAATGTTTCTGGAAAAGATTAGCATTTGAATCAGTAGATTGGATAAAGATTGTCCCACACCAACATAAAGGGCATCATCAAATCCATTGAGGGCTTAGATAGAATAAACAGGTAGAGAAAGGGTGAATGTTCTCTCTTTCATCTCAATATGGGACATCCATCTTTTCCTGCCCTTGGACATTGGAGCTCTTGGTTCTCTGACATTTGGACTCTGAAACTATTTATTTATTTATTTATTTATTTATTTATTTATTTATTTATTTCAGTACCGGAGATTGAACCCAAGGGTGTTCTATCTCCGAGCTACACCAGCAGCCCTAATTTTTATTCTTTATTTTGAAACAGGGTCTCACTAAATTGTGGAGGGCCTCACTAAGTAGCTGAGGCTGGCTACCAACCTGTGATCCTCCTGTCTAGGCCTCACAAGTATTGGGATTACAAGGGTGCAACACCATGCCTGGCCAGGACTCTGGAATTTAACAGCAGCTCCCCTGTTGCTCGGGCCTGTGGCCTCAGACTATTTTATGACACTATTGGTTCTACTGCTGGTAGATGGCACATGGTGGGATTTCTAAACCTCCAGAATTATGTGAGCCAATTCTCACAAGAAATCTCCTTTTATGCCTATACATATCCTATTGGTTTGGCTCCTATGGGGAACCCTGGCTAATACAAACACCTATGTATTTTATCACCTTATTTTATTCAATATCTTGCTGTCCACAATCACACAAGTAATTTAAAAGAAGATGCATTCAGTTCTTGGGCATTGGCTATAATACCTTTCCTGACAGCAGCTTTATTATAATTGGGCAAACTGGTCAATTAATGACTTGTTTTTGATAATGTGCTGAGGTGTTTAATTCAGGAATTGGGGAATCAAAGAGTAAGGGAGGAGAGAAAAAGGTCTAAGTGTGAAGTAGCAAGCATACCATCACCTGGGAAGGGGTCTAAGGCAGGTAAGAGGGAGCCAATTCTTTCAGGTTCATCTGTGTCTGAGAATCTTGACACATCACTGGCAAACAGACAACTTTGTGATTCTTGTCTGTATAATATTTGATGTTTAAAACTTATGAGGTGCACCCTTCAGAAGGTGAATATGATTAAAAAAGAGGAAGAAAATAGGAGTATGAGATTGCAATGGACTCTGCCACATTTTTCATGTTGGCTAGAGTGAATGGCTGCTCCTTTGTACAATAAAATATTTATCAGTACATTTAAAATGTCAGTTCCAGTGATTTTTAGGTTCTAGTGTTTAATCAAATTTTAGTTCCAGTGTTTTTTAAGTTCTAGTGTTTCTGTGCAGCAGATGTTAATTATTGGCTCTTTCTGTAATGTGGCAGTTCTCTCAGCTTTTCAGGGACCTTTCTTCATGAGAATGCCTCCTTTTCATGCTCTGACAGGGGGCATTCTCTTTCCAGTCTTTATGTCCCTCTCTCTTAAAGCCTTAACTTTTGGCAGTTAGTCCTACATGGACTTTTCTATGCTAGATTGCTTGATTCTCTGGGGTCTCTTGGAGATGATGAATTTGTTTAAAACAAATCTGGTTTTCCAAAGATCCATGAGACCAAGCATCAGCCTTCTGCACAGTTGCCCTCTCTACATGCCCTGCTGTTAGGCGGATCCAGTCAGCACCCATCTTCACAATTCCCCAGAAGACAGTCAGGGTCCCATGGCCTTATGATCCAAGCAGTACAAATCAGATTTCCAAATGTATCTCTGAACATTCCTCAGTTCCATCTCACTTGGATTGGTGGAGATGAGCAAAGCTAAAGTAAGAAGCCCCACAAAGACAATACCTCCCAATGAAATTTCCAATCCCACTCAACCTCTAATGGACCCCCAGAATCTCTTAAATGGCCCCGTGGTAGCTCATGCAGTAGCGTAACAGGTTTTGGGTGATCAACTGTGCAAACTCTTCACCAGTGATTGAACATACTTATTTTTTAATATAGAGATTATTTGTATCCATTGGCTATAGTCTTTGGGTTTTAGCTGGAATTCCAGGATAGATAGAGTCTCATTTTAACAGTTAGTTACACTTATAAAACAGCTAAAAGAAGATTATAAACACTAAAACAATAAAAATGGAAATAATAACTCCCAATTGAGGGTGAAAATAAAATAATAATGATTATAATGAAAATAGAATTGATGAATTGAAAATAAGGTGGGAAAAGGAAAATACCAAAGTATAGATAAATCAGGACAATTAAAAAGAAAAAAACAAGGCAGATGTCCAAAAGATATCCACAAAAACAGAAAATGCAAGTGGATTAATCTGCTAGTGAAAAATAAACTATCAGACTGGAAATTAAAAACGTGTATTAGTTGAAGAAAGAAACCCAGACTTCTTTTATTGGAACTGAAGCAAATTAAATGTATTACAGACAAAAATTAAAAAACATGAAGTTGGTATATTAAAACCAGTCACAATAGTTTTTAAGGTGAAAAATATTGTAAAGTTATTAAGACATCTTTGTGTAGAGATGGAAAAGACAGATAAGAATACATCATACATGCATACTCAGAAATTTGATCTATGACAGAATGACTTATTGCATCTGTAGAGAAAGGTTGATCTAGTTAGAAAAAAATGGTGTTTAAGCAATTATTCACCCATAAGGAGTAAAATGTATGTTTGATTTCTACTGCTTACTATACTTAACAGTTAATGTCAGACAGATGAATAAAACCTACTGTGCAAATAAAATCTTTAGATCTTTTAAAATTATAAAGAGGGTAGGGCCTCCAGATGGCTGATGAGATAGATGCAAACCTTGGGGTGCTGTAAGAAAATCGGCCTAAGAAACTCTCCCTTAGCCTTTCTGAGCCCAGCCATAGCTGCCAGTCAGAGCCAAAGTTCTGGCTTAGGCCAAAGAGTTCCCCCTACACACACACACACACACACACACACACACACACACACACACATACACACACACACAGCGGTAGCATGGTGAGAAATATCAGCTGGACCACAGACTCAGGGCCACCTCTGGCCAAGAACTGCGAGCAGGCATTCCCTGCAAAAAACTGTACAGCTTCTGTTATAGACCCAGTGGTAGCAAAACAAGCCCAAGCTAAAAGAATAGCCAACTCAAGCCTTTGAGAGCCTGAGAACCACTGAACCAACAAGGCCCACTCCACCACAGACCCTGCACTGGCAGGATCTGTGCAGTTGAGGTAGTGTCCCTTGGTTCTTGTGCTCTAGCACACCCTTCATGATCGCAACATAAACATGGACCCCAAGGTGCTCTTAGGTCATGCAACCAGGATCACTGGGACTACAGACAGAGAGAGGATCTTCTTTTCCCACCAAATATAGCATCAAAGCTACCTGGTGTCAGGAAACTCACAATCCTTAATCTGAACTATAAAGGATTTGAGAGAAGACAAAAGGAGCTGAAATCAACCCTCCTAGATCCTGCCCATTAAAGGACAAAGGAAACACATACTCTATTAAGTAGGTGCACTGGAAACATATAATCTTTTGGAACAAAAGAGGATTCCCCTTTTTAATTTTTTTGTGCATGGTAATCATACATCTTTGTGAGGTCCAAGTTGGTAGAGGCATACATACACACATCTCTCATTTAACCCTTCCCCAATTTTGTACCATTCCCTCTTGTCTCCCTCATTCTCATGTTCAATTTAGTGATTGACTTTGATGTTTGTGAATGTACATCATGTGCATTAGGGTGTTTCCCTCGCCCCTGATAACTTTCAGTTAAGCCACTTTCTTTGTTCATCTAAGGTTTTTCCTTCTTCATCTAGAGTCCCTCTTATGCCCTTTCTCCCTAGCTTCTGCATATTAGAGAGAGCATCTGATTTTTTACTTTTTGTGACTGAAAAATCTTACTTAACATAATATTTCCATTTACATTCATTTCCCTGTAAATGACATGATTTTGTTCTTCTTTATGGCTGAGTAAAATTCCATTGTGTACATATCCCATAGTATTGTAATCCATTCATTTGTTGATGGACATCTTGGCTGCTTCCATAGTTTGGCAATTGAGAATTGTGTAGCTATAAACAAAGATACACATGCATTGGTCTGATAGTTTGGTTTCCATTCTTTTGGGTATCTACCCAGAAGTGGTATTGTTGGATCATATGGTAGGTTCATTCCCATTCATCTGAGGATCCTCCATACTGTTTTCCAAAGTAGTTGCATTGATCTCCAATCCCAGGAGCAATGTATTAGAGTTTCCACATCTCCACACCCTCGCCAGCATTTGTTGTTGTTTGTGTTTTTGATGATTGCCATTCTAATTGGGGTTAGGTAAAATCTCAGGGTAGTTTTAATTTGCATCTCTCTGATTGCTAATGGTGTTGAACATTTTTTACACATTTATTGGTTATTTGTATTTACTTTTTTGTGAAGTGTCTATTTAGATTATTTTTCCATTTTTTGATTGGGTATTTGTTTTCTTAGCTGTGAGTTTCTTGAGTTCTCTGTATATTCTAGATATTAGAGGACTAATATTAGAGGAGTAACTGGCAATTTCTTTCTCCCATTCTGTGGGCTCTCTTTTGGAGCTTTTGAGAGTTTTCTTTGCTTCACAGAATCTCTTCAGTTTAATGCAATCCCATGTATTGATCTTTCTTTGAGTTATCTGTGCTTTTGGGGTCTTGTTGAGAAAGTTTTTACCTGTCCCTATGTGTTGAAGTGTTAGACCTAGGCTCTCTTCAGAGCTGCAAGGTCTCTGGCCTGACTTCCAGGTCTTTGTTCCATCTTAAATTGACTCTTTTCCAGGATGAGAAAATGGGGTTTATTTCCATTTTTCTGCATATGGTTAAGCAGTTTTGCCAACACCATTTGTTGAAGAGGCTATCTTTTTTACAGTGTACGTTTTTGGCTCTTTTGTTAAAAGTGAATTGACTATAAGTGTGTGGGTTAGTTTCTGAGTCTTCTATTCTGTTCCATTGGTCTATGTGTCTGTTTTGTGCCAATACCATGCTGTTTTTATTACTGTGGCTTTGTAGTATAATTTGAAGTTGGGTATTGTGATGCCTCCTGCGTGGTTCTTGTTGCTAAGAACTACTTTGGCTATTCCAGGCTTTTTGTTGTTCCAAATGAATTTAAGAACTGAGTTTATCATCAAACAAAAGCCCAGGGAGAGATGGTTTTTCAAGTGAATTTTACAAAACCTTTATAGAAGAGCTAATCCCAATACTCCTCAATCTATTCCATGAAATAGAAATGGGATTCTCCCAAACACATTCTATGAAGCCAACATCACATTAATACAAAGCAAAATAAAGACAGCTCAAGAAAAGAAAAATATAGGCCTATATCGCTGATGAACTTAGCGATACTTCCAAAACTGCTAAACAAAATCCTAGCAATGCACATTCAAAACCACATCAAGAAAATTATACACTATGACCAAGTCATGTTCATCCCAGGGATGCAAGGCTGGTTCAACATACGAAAAACAATTCATGTAATTCACCACATAAACAGAATCAAAGACGAAAACCACATGATAATTTCAATAGATGCTGAAAAAGCATTTCATAAAATCTAACGCCCAGTCATGCTAACATCACAGCAGAGAATTGGAATGGAAGGAACATACCTCAGCATCATAAAGGCAATATACAATAGGCCCACAGCCAACATCATATTAAATGGTGAAAAAATGGAAGAATTACCATTAAAAACAGGAGCAAGACAAGGATGTCCATTATCATCACTTCTGTTCAATATAGTATTTGAGACTCTAGCCAGAGCACTAGGGCAGGAAAAGGAAATCAAAGGCATACAAATAGGAACTAAAAGAACTAAAACTATTCTTTTTTTTTTTTTTTTTTTTTTGTACTGAGGTTTGAAACCAGGCACATTCTACTTCCAAGCTACACCTCCACCCCCAGGCCTATTTTTATTCTTTATTTTGAAACAGGGTCTCACTAAGTTGTAGAGTGACTCACTAAGTAGCTAAGACTGGCTGCAAACCTGGGATCCTTCTATCTCAGCCTCTCAAGTATTGGGATTAAAAGCATGCACCACCATGCCTGGTTTAAACTATCCCTTTTTGCAGATGATATGATACTATACTTAGAAGACCCAACAAATTCAACAAAAAGGCTTATAGAATTGATCAACAAATTCAGCAAAGTTTCTGGATAAAAAAAATCAATCTTAAAAAATCACAAGTTTTCCTGTATAACAACCATAAATCCACTGAAAAAGAAATCCGGAAAACAATTCCACTCACAATATCACCCTGAAAAATAAAATACTTAGGAATAAACCTAACCAAAGATGTAAAAGACCTCTACAAGAAAACTATAAAAAGTTTAAAAAAGAAATTCAAGAAAACCTTAGAAGATGGAAAAATTTTTCATGTTCTTGGATAGGCACAATAAATATCATCAAAATGGTCATTCTCCCAAAAGTGATCTACAGATTTAATGTGATATACATTAAATTACCAAGGACACTCCTCACAGACACAGAATTTAGAGACCAACTAACAAGTTGGATTAAAACTCATAATCCTACTATATCTTGGATAAGCAGAATAAATATAGTCAAAATGGCCATACTTCCAAAAGGTATGTACACATTCAACATAATCCTTAACAAAATACCATTGTCATTTTTCATAGACCTACAGAAATCAGTTAAAAAATTTATATGAAAAAACAAAACACCAAAAATAGCCAAAGAAATTCTCAGCAACAAGATTTATGCTGGAGAAATCACAACATCTGGCTTCAAACTGTACTACAAAGTGATAGTAGTGAGAACAGCATGATAGTAACACAAAAACAGACACATAGATCAATGGGACAGAAGACTCAGAAACAAAGCCTTGTATATATAACCAGTTGTTATTTGATAAAGGTGCCAAAGACATACACTGGAGAAAGGACAGCATTTAAAAAAATGCTGTCTGGAGTACTGGCTATCCAAATATAGAAAAATGGAACTAAACCCTAACCTCTTACCCTGCACAAAAGTCAACTCTAGATGATTCAAAGACCTAGGAATTAAACCAGGAACTTTGAAACTGCTAGAAAGAGGGTATAGGACCAACACTCCAACATGTAAGTACAGGTAGAAACTTCACCAATAAGGCCTCAAAGCTCAGGAAATTCAAACAAGAATTAATGAATTGGATAGCATTAAATTAAAAAGCTTCTATGCAGCAAAGGAAAACATCAAGATTCTACAGAGAGAGCCTATAGAATGGAAGAAGATCTTTACCACCTACCCATCTGACAAAGGTCTAATATCTAGAGTATACAAAGAGCTTAAAAAAATTCACACTAAAAAAAAAAAAAAAAACTCAATTAAAAAATGGGCAACTGAACTGAATAGACACAAAAGAAGAAATGCAAATGGCCAACAAATATATGAAAGACTTCATCTTTAGCAATCAGGAAAATACAAGTCAAAACTACACTGAGATTCTATTTCACTCCAGTTAGGAGTTCATCAAGAACACAATAAGGAATGCTGGAGATGAATTGGGGAAACTGGAACCCTATTACACTGTGGTTGGAACTGCAAACCAGTACAACTGCCTTGGGAACCAGTGTGGAGGTTTCTCAGAAGATTGAAAATAGAACTACCATATGACTCAGTGATAGCACTCGGGTATTTTCCGACAGGAAATGAAATCAGAATATTATAATCATATGTGCATATCCATGTTCATAGAAGCACAATTTACAATAGCCAAATTATGGAACCAGACTAGATGTCCATCAGTGGATGAACAGATCACAAAACTTTGTTATATAAATACAATGGAATTTTACTCACCCAAGAAGAAGAACAAAATTGCACCGTTTGCAGGAAAATGGATGGAACTCCAGAATATTATGCTAAGTGAGTAACACCCAGTCCCAAAGAACAATTAGATGTATATTCTGTCTTATATGTGGAAACTTGAGAGAAATTTGGCAATAAAGGAAACATCAGATAATTAGAAACTTTAAGGGAGTGACTGAAGGTGATTAGGAAAGGGGCAGGGCAAAGTCATAAAGAATACAATAATAGAAATAATGCTATGAATGTATGCAAAATTACCAATCCCAATCAATTATGGAGGGGGACCTGATGGGGAGGGTAAAAAGAGTATATGCATTTTTTAACACTCTGTATCCTCCAATATAATGTAAAATTACAATGTACCCAATAAAAATATAATAAAATAAAATTATAAAGAATTTATCTGTTAGAATATATCTTTTAGTATATCTAAAAAGATAATACAAAAAAGTTATCCAAAGAGCATAAACTAAAGAAAAAATTCTTTGACTATACAAAAAGGAAAATTTAAAAATGCATATGATAAAGAGATGCAATAAACAGTAATAGGAAAATGAAAATATAAGTCATAGATAGACTAGAAGATACTTTCATTACATATAACCAGGAGAGAATTAGAATGCAGAGTTTACAGAGGCCTCCTACAAATAAAGGTTAAAAACTCAATAGAAAAATATGAACAAGATTTTTAAACTTAGGAGAAAGCTTAAATGGCCAAAGAATGGGTGAAAATATGTTCATCTTTTTTGTGTGTGTGTGTGGTACTGGGAATTGAACTCAGAGGCATTCTACCTCCGAGCTACACCCCCAGCCCTATTTTTTATTCTTTATTTTGAAACAGGATCTCACTAAGTTTTGGATAGCCTCACTAGGTAGCTGAGGCTGGCTGGGAACCCAGATCCTCTGGTCTCAGCCTCCCAAATGCTGGGATTACAAGTATGCGCCACCACATCCAGCTAAATATGTTCATCTTAAGTGGTAATTTTACAGCTGCTGGATCAAGAGAAATAAAAATATGAAAATGCAAATCATTGACAAGGATGCTGAGCAATGGGATTGTGCATTCACTGGTGTTGAAAGTGTATGCTGATAAAAACCAATTGAAACTCTATTTCACAAGGTATGATCAAGGTTAAGATGCATAGATATTATTTAGTGTATATAATGGAGCCCCAACATCTACCATTTCCACATCTGTCTAGTGGATCCGTTTTGTTCTATTAAATCTTGAAAACAAACAAACAAAAAATATTTCTCTGCATGAACTTATAGATCTGGGAGTAAACAGAGTTCTGTCAATTAGTCATGTGGATAATACTTTGAGGGTAGAGTGGCATGGGGCAATTCTTGCAGCTTTGTTTTGGCTGGCAAGCAAAGTTGTGGAAATGTCATGTTTTTTGTCATACAGCTGAACTGGAAGTCAAGACATGAATTTCATTGGTCTTGAGAGGTAGCTGTAGTTCAGAGGTTGTGGATTTTTAGTTCTGGCATCTCAGTGACTTTGATTTGTTCTCCAACTCACAGTGCCAACATTGGCCTGTGGACTTCTCATCGTGTGTGTGTGTGTGTGTGTGTGTGTGTGTGTGTGTGTGTGTGTGTGTGTGTTACTGGGGATTGAACCTAGAGGCATTCTACCTTCTATCTGTACTCCCATCCCAATTTTATTTTTTATTTGGAAACAGGTTCTCACTAAGTTAATGAGAGTCTCACTACTTGCTGAGGCTGTCCTTGAACCTGTGATTCTTCCATCTCAGCCTCCTGAGTACTGGGATTACCCATCTTTCTGATTATAGCCAAGGTGGAAATTTCCAGTTGTATTCACTTGGTGTCATTGTTCTCAGTCATTTCTGGGTATCTGCAGCCTACCTCTGAGCCTCTTCCCTGATTTTGCAAGCACCCAACACTGTGTATCAGATCCTTCTCTTAGTAAAATCGTTTGAGTGGTTTCTGTTTTCTACAACTAACCTTGGCCCATACATGTTTGACCTAGGAATTCTACTTTAACATGGATACTCTAGGGAAATGTTTGTGTATGTGCCCAAGGAGACATGAACCAGAATTGTTCATGGTGGCATGGTTTGTAATAGCAAATATGTGACTTGACAAGAGAATGGGTTCAAAGGCAAATAATCATGCAATCTCTGTAATCATCATAAACAAAAGTCACAATTAAATGCAAACACTCAAGTCATAATATGTGTCTTGGTTTGCTTAACCTACTCCTCACACATAATCAACAAAAAACAACGTTTTCCTCATCAATTATACTGCCACTTTTGTCATATATCTACCATTGAAAAACCTTTTAGAGGCTATCTCTAATTTTATTATATCTATTGCATATACCACAATAAAAGTGGCTTTCCTAGAGCCCAAACACCATTATGTCATTCTTTTGCTTAAAATCCCTCAATAGTCTCTGGTGTTCCTAAACATAATGTTCAAAGTCCTTTATGATACACCTTTCTGTTGCTTTTCTTTCTTTTTTTTTTTTTTGCGGTACTGGGGACTGAACTCAGGGGCATTCTACCTCCAAGCTATACCCCCAGCCCTATTTTTTATTCTTTATTTTGAAACCGGGTCTCACTAAGTTGCAGAGTGCCTCACTAGGTAGCTGAGGCTGGCTGCGAACCCGGATCCTCTGGTCTCAGCCTCCCGAATGCTGGGATTACAAGCGTGCGCCACCACGCCTGGCTCTCTGTTGCTTTTCTGGTCTCCCACTTCCTTCTTCACCTTTTTACCTATACGGTCCAATAATACTGTGTCTCTTAGTCTGTTGGGTATACTATAGTCCTTTCTTTCTCAGGTGTTATTTGTTTTGTATGGAGTACTCTTTCCTTCCCCTTTCTGCAAATTCCATTAGGACTCAGCAAAGTCATTAATATCTTCTAGGGGCAAGTTTCTTTAACATTCTTCTTCCTCATATTACAGTGCCCCCCTAACAAATTTGTATGTATGTCTAACAGATAATTCTTTCCAAATATTATCAACACAAGTATCCATTGACAAATGAATGGATAAATAAAATGTGATATATGCATACAATGGAATTTATCCATAAAAAAAGTTCAAAAATATGTAGTGCACTAAATGGATATACCACTTTTTTTTTTCTATCGACTCATCTGTCAATAGTCATTGGGTTTTCTCCAGATTTTTTATATTACTATTAAAGCTGCTGTGAACATTTATGTATATGTTTTTGCATGGGCATGCTCTTTTATTTCTCTTGAATATATACTTAGAAATTAAATATTTGGATCACAGGACTTATTTTTTTTCTAGTTTCCAGGAGGGTGGATCATTTATGTTGCCATATGTTAATATTTATGTTTCTAAATAGCTTGACCAACACTGTGGCTAGTCTTTTAAATTTTAATCATTCTAATAATTGTGCTATTTTGCCCCATTTAATTTTACTTTGCATATTTCTATAACCTTGAATATTTTTTCACATGCTTATCATGTGCTTATTTCTTTTGATGATGATTCTTTTCCATTTTTCTTTGCTTTTTATTTTATTTTATTTTATTTTTTTAATTTTTATTGTAGTAATTCGTGCAATATAGCATACATCTTTGTTAAGTACAAATTGTTAACAACATATTTGCACAAAATTCTCATTTGACCCCTTCCCCGATTCCCTCCCTATTCCCTCCCCCTCCCTCCCCCTAAGGTTCACTTCAGTGAGTGACCTTGATATGATTGTGTAGGTACATCATGTGCTTTAGGGTGTCCCTCTGCCCCATGCATCCACTACA
>PVLC010015674.1:0-36902 GCA_004027655.1 Graphiurus murinus
TTATATAACTTCAAGGAGGTTAATCCTTGCAGTTTGACTCAACAATTGTGTCTTCCTCTTTCACCTCATTTCTGGTCATTCCCATATGATATTCTTCTTCATGTCTCACTGTGATCCCAGACTTAAATCACCAAGCCCTATCTATTTGGCTGTCCTGTCATCTGATATTTTTCACACTTTTTATGTAGAAATTCCTACATGCGTTTTTCAGAAAACTCTGTCCTGTACATCTTCTCTTCCACTTATGGAATCCTTTCAATTTTTTTCATTTCTGCTCAAACTTTAAACTCTATCCAGTCTTCTTATCTTCTTACTGCAGTATCCACCTTTGTGTAATCTCACTGCCCACATTGTCATCTGTCCCCTTATGCCTCAAAAACTTCCAAATCATTCAATTTCATCCTCTGTCTCCCAAGGTCTAACCTTAATTTTTACAATTTAAATGTTGAATATTTTCACCAAGACATATTACTTATAGTTCAATATAATTTTATTTTGTGCTGTTTCAATATATTTATCTTCTCTAAACTGTTGCGCATCCTAATTCTCCAAATCAATTAAAAATACTATTCTCTCTCATTGAAGCTAGAAACCTCAAAAGTTTCACAATTTCATTCTCCTTCATTTATTACAAGCAAATGCCAATCTATCCTCAAGTACCTCTCAAATTCATTTCATTTCTTCAAGTCTCAACTCAATTACATGTATTTAGCTCTTTATCATTATGAGATGATAGACAATAATGAGGACAAATTGAAAATTAAAGTGATGATGGTGGTGGTGATCAAGGCGACACTCACAAGTGAATACTATGCCACAGACTGTTCCAGTATTCAATGTAAATTATTTTAATCTTCATAATTACCTAACGAAGTCTATATGCTTAATATAAATAAAAATAAATGATCACATGATTATATCCTCTAAAGAACTAAGAAACAATCAAGGGCAAGGGCTGTCTGCTTTCATGTCTAGAATAATCATGTAAGATAGATCATAATAAAAAGATATTAGTATTTAATATTAGTATTTAGATGTCTCACAGTTATCTAATATATATACCTTTGGATATATATGTATATATTCAAAGGTAAAGGCATTGGAATTACCCTCCTCACACAATCTCTTCTACAACTCACATATTTTAGTAGATAATATATTAGATGCAAAGCCAACCATTAAGCCCAGTACCTTAGTATCATGTTTGAATTCCTTCAAACTAGCCCTCTGTAACCAACAGGTATTAACCTTTTCCTTCTAGCATCAGTTTGTCTCCACAAATTTTGCCACTTTGTTTCATTTTTTTCCTTCCTTTTCATACTTAAGAGTCTGTGAGAGCTCATCTACATAATACCAACCCGAATCACCGTGATACAGAACAAGAATAAATGAGAAGGAACAAATTCTCTAATCTTGAACAACAAAATCCTGCTTCTTCCTCCCTTAGAATGCAAAGACAGTACCTTTAATTTTAAGACAATTTTATTTGCCAATGGCTTTTTTAGTTAATTCTTGTTTTGTTTTGTTTTATATTGATCATGTTAAGTGCTGTTACTTTATGCTCAACTAATTTTCATGTTTGAATAAATGTTAATTGCATAGACACACAGAAATAATACTATTCATTTTATGTTTGTTTGTTTTTCTGAGCATATTAAACTTATACTGGTTGAAATCATGGTTATGTTTTAGTTATGGCTGCTGGCAACAGAAATACAGCAATAAAAATGACAGCTACTATCTTTCATTCATCTTGGGGAAAAATTAATGCAGGATTACTATGTAATAAACAAGTACACAAAGAGGAAAGTGGATCATATATTAAAAGAATTAATATCACATATTAAGGTAAGGACTCGCTGCTTTAGTTTGGAAGGCTAGAGAATGTGTCACTGAGGGTAACTGACAAGAACAACAAGTATATAGAGGTCTTAGTATGGGATTAGATCAATGTATTTGTTGGTGTCAACGAGATTCAAATAAGCTTAGTACATATCTGTCTTAAATGATCATCCATTTTACTAGTTCTTTCCATTTTTATATGAGTATAAATTTAGGTAAGTGCAAATTTCACATGAAGACTATTGTTCTAGAATGTTGGATTATCTGCATACCAATGTTACTGTAGAATATGATACTAAATTACGTAATAGTATTATGACAAATATAACTTTGTAATTAGAGATATAGACAAGATTATGGGTTTTCTAACCTAGGGAAAAAATACTATATTTAGCAAATCTATATAGGTCAAATGGTAAACTGGAAAATATATCAAATATAATCTTAAAACTGATGAGAAATCAGACAAGAATAAATATATTACTATTTTCCTATTAAAATTTTCTTCTTTTACCACAAATTACTATTTGCTTGAGCATGGAAAAGAAAAAAAAAAAAACTTTAAGGCAGTATCATTATCTCATTTCATCTCAAGATAAAAAATTGTCTTTAATGGTTATCAAGGAGCTCTCCTTTATTCTTACTCTTACCCACTACAAACACATGATTGCGACAGTAACTGTACTGAACTCTTCATTAGCCAAAATGAATGAGAAGCAGCTAAATAAAATCTAAAAGGAACTTTAAAAGAAACACTTTGTAATACCATATGCTTATATTTTTTAAAATGATCTATTTTTATATTCTAAATTTTTCAGTGAGAATTTTTTAAATTATGTAAATATTTTTTTATCTTCTAAGACCCCCTGTTTTTTTTTTTTTTTTATTTTTGACACCCTGTGAATTAAATCCAGGGCTTCTTGAGGGTTGGCAAATGTTCTGCCACTGAACTACACTATCCCAGCCCAATTCTATAGGTCTTTACTATTATTTTGTTTTCATCTCTTTTCTTATTTCCATATTTATTATACATTTGAAATTTTTTATATAGACTTTTTCTGGTATCTATTAAGATGGTGATTTAGGAGCTCAAAAGAAAATTATCAGTTCAAGATTCTAAGATGAATTAAATAGTATTATTTTCCTTTTCTCTATAAATCTTTATTTCTCCATGTTATCTAATAAAACTCGTTATTGTAGTTAGGACTGTCTCTTGTCATCTAAAAAATTTATTCTGACTTTTATCATCACATCTAATCAAGAAATTTACAGCCAAATATGGTGCTGCTGGTCTGTAATTCCATTATTTGGGAAGATGTAACGGGAGGATTGCAAGTTACAGGCCAGCATGTGGTAATTTAGTGAGACCATGTTTCAGAAAAAGAAATAAAAAAAGCTGGTATGTAGCTCAGTGGTGGAACTCCCTGGGTTCAATCCCCATTATCACACGCACATACACACACACACACACACACACACACACACACACACACCACACATACACAAGAAATCTATATATCTCTTGAACAAATAGTATATTTGTATACCATGTGAACAAAATAAATTTTGTAACCAACTTCTTACTGTCTCTTGCCTGCCAGGGAGCTTGAAAGCAAATTTATGACTTGTTTGGTAGTTATTCAGGATGATCTAGCATTTACTTTGTGTACAGATTTTAACTGTCATAAAATTTCAACCATATTTACTCTTATGTTTTCTTATTTATAGCATATTGTGAAATAGGATTTTAAAAAATCATTTTTGTTTCCCATGAGAGAGGAAAACACAGCAAGTAAACGTGGATAAATACAAGTTCTATGCGTTGCCTCAGAGGTGCTTTTGTCAGGAAATACTTTTTTTTTCCTTCTGGTCACTTATTATAATATATAAAGTTGCCAGAGTCAGTTCTATGAAACTATATAAATTCTTGGATTCATCCACACTTTCTTAGATACCTATCTGTGGTTATAACAATACTAAGAATTGGCAAGAGAGGAAGCTACTTTCACCTTCTATGGCAAAGTAGATTTCTCCATCACGGAAATCTGTCACGAAGAAATGTGATTGTGATGAAGATTTATCAATAGTTTAATGGAAGATGGGACTTGTAAGTGATTGCATTAAAGGTCCATAAACAAAGAGGAAAGTAAAATACAGTGACCCTTCAATTCTGTCTGCTTCTTGTGTTGTTTTCAAAGGAAGTCACTGTTGAGAAAACAAAGGAATTACAGAGATGGAATTGATATGGAAAGTTTAATCATTTCTCTAAATCAATCATTCACCAAAGTCCCAAATCACACAGCAAAGCTGATTATATTGTTAGGTGTACATTCAGACATTTTGCATGCTTACTCCGCATTGCACTAAATTTGGTACTTGATTTTTCAAAGCATTTCTCTTTTGTACGTTTTTAGTAGATAAGACTTTAAATAAGGTTGATTTAGAAGATAGGTATAATTTTTCAGTATGCAATGTACAATCTGCATTATACTGATCGAGGGTTAGGTATATTGCTTTTTCAAAATAAACTATTAAAGCATTTATGAAAGTACCATCTAATGTGCTCAACTGAGGGGGTAGTTAAACATATCTATCAGCATAGCAAGAAAATATTCTTGTCAAATACAACTCTTTACACATACTTTTCCTGAAGAGAGATTCGAAGTTCAAGGGATCAACTAAAGCTCAATGCCCTTTTATGTGTTATCATCCGGATGACATTTCTTTGTAATCTTGTCAGCTGCCCATTTTTCCTTTCACTTATGTATCAAGTGTAATACTTTCCAATAATAAGTCAAGTACATGCTCGGTTAATAATCCTCCCAAAATAAACTGTGATAAAAAGAAGGCTGGCTCACTGTCGAACTCAGTTAGCTAAATTTGTTTAAACTCCTTCCAAAATCCAGAGAATAGCATGCAATGTAATAATTATATGGTGTTTATACATATAATCATCAGATTACAGATGTACTATTTGTTCCATTTCGTTAAGAAAAAGAAAGGAAATTCAAAGACAGATCCAACCTTTAAATTCATGGAAATATTTTAATTGCATCATTAATGATGTTTGAACAATCACAGCATCCTGTAGGCATATCACCTTTCCTTTAAGATGTTGCAGTGTCTTTAATTGAAACTTAAAATATTTCCCTTTGAAACACCTTCAGAGCCATAAATCAAAGGAGATTTAACCATGCCTTTCAGATTTTCTGAAAGTCCAGGAACAAATTTGAAAGTGTTTGAGAACTGGCTTTTTCCCCCAACAGTAGATTTTTAACTATAAGTACCATGTTATTAACCAGTTTTATCTCAGGTTTCATTTATATACATTGCTTGCCATTTGTTTCTAATAAGATAAAGATCCTATTTTCATTGAGAGGAGAGGAGAGGAGAGGAGAGGAGAGGAGAGGAGAGGAGAGGAGAGGAGAGATTCTTCATTCAGTTATGTTGGTTTCATTAACCACTTCTCAAATTTTACTCCAGATTCCAGCTTCTAATTTCATTTCCCTGCTCCAAGGATTCTCTGCCTTTTAGCTGAGGAAAGTCCTGTAGCATCTTCACATCACCTTTACCTAACTCATTAATTTAGGTCAGACTTACCTGGGATTTCATACCTTGGCATTTTCAGAAATCGCTTTGCTTCAAACACACTCCATTTTGTTCTTAGGTTATGAGCCCTCTCCGGCAAAGTTTCTGAAAGTTTCCACTCCAAAATACTCTGTTATCTCAATATCTAAATTTCAATTCCAAAGTATCTCAGGCCTTCAAGTGCTGACACCTATCACTAAGAGGTACTGAAAACCTTCCTCGTGGAACAGATAGGTTAAACGAGTTACTTGCACTTCTCTTAATTAGAAATGCTCTTAAAGGTTTATAGGCTGAAAGGAAGATTCTCAAACTGGAAAATTCTCTTTGGGGTTTAGAAAGGTTTCAAGTCACTCAAAGGCACGGTTTATGTTGATAAGTGCAGTGATATTTTCCCACCACAGAAAGTAAATATGCACACCAAACCAGTATAACAGGTTGGTGTATACAGTACTGCTACCCTCAGGCTGCAACTCAGAAGCACAGACACACAGGCACCTTCCTGCAGAGATTTTTCTTTTACTAGCCACTGAGAATAGTATGGTTTCTTGAAAGATTACCATGAGAAGTGCCACATGGGTATGCCTATCCAGCTGACTTTGTGTTACACAAATGGTAACCAAATGTCAAAAGCCAATGTAACTTCTATAGAATCAAAAGACAACCCACCTGAATAGACTAGCACCACAATAGCCTAGCTGAAAACTGGACAATGTGTTCATGATCATAAATATAGAAAAGAAAAGAGTCTGTGTGTAAAACACTTATAAGACTGTTTTCCCCTTTCAAAAGGAAATGCCTGTAGAGAAAAATGTGCCGAATTTGTCCATAAAATTACAGGCTTTGAGTGGATAGGGTGGAGACTTGGGTTCTGGAAACTGCCTCTGTGAAACCAAGGACAATTTCCTTCAGAGGATCTGTTTGCTGCTCTACAAAGTAAACACATTAGATTGAGGCCCTTTAAGTTCTCTTCTAGCTTGAACATTTTAACATCCTACAGAATTTTTTACCTGACTCTGACAGCCAAATTCTTCTTCAGTGGGCTGGGGAAGAATTTTCTCTCCTGCTGATTGCTATCTAGCATGCCACTGCCTTCCACAGAGTCCTGCCAACTCCTCTGTATTTAGAACATTGCTTTTCCCACTGGGACATAGGCATTTGTAGCCTTTAGAGTAGGGGTTCCTTAGAGTCGGAGAAGGAAGTGAGGTAGGAAGGAGAACTTTGATCAGAAATGCTAAAAAACCTTGACATAGCTGTTAAGTGGCAGCCTGAGAATCCAACATGTGTTGAACAGCACAGAGAAGACCCCCCACTCAAGGAGATCTCTTAAGTTTGCCCCAGTTTGTGAGAACTCAGAAATAATTTTTATTCAAATAATCCCAAGGATGAAATAGTATTTTGTATCTTTTACAAAGAGGTAAGTAGCCTTGGACATATTTTGACCATGGATGAAAGGAGAGAAAGAATAAAGTTCATGGGGTCTGGGTTCCTGAGGTAGAAGGGAAGTAGTCCACAACTGAATGGTGATAAATTTTCTCCCATTCTTACAATTCTGCCTAGGAGTTGTCCTAATTGTTAGTAAGAAAGAGAGAGAAATAGAAAAATCCATGTTTGTTCTGGTATAAAAGAGGTTATGAAGTCCCTATATATCCAAGGGTGGACTCTGGAAAAAAATCTTAGACTAAAGCAGATTCTATGTTGCTACCTATCAAGAAGGGATCTGTTACCTTTAGCCATCTGAACCATGGCCTCTGACTCCTGACACAGACTGTCTTAGAGCCACTTGGTGGTACATAGAGCTTGTACATGTCATACAATGAAACAGAAAAACAAACAAAAAAATACAATTCTTCCTGTCCTCAACAAATCACAATGCTTAGAATACACTTACCCCTATTCTTTGTGCCATAGCATTTACAGATCTTAATTCATATTTTCAAAGATTAGGAAAACAATTTTTTGCATTGCTTTACTCTAGGTAATTTATTTTACAAATCCTGAGAATTTTATGAATCGTCGTGTATAACATCTTAAATTCTCTGTGGAGCTACATTGACATTGGGACTGTGAAAGAGAGGTTGCCATTTATATGTGAAAGGATAATTGAGATCTGTTCACATTAAGCTACAGATAGCCCTGGATGAGGCTCACTCTTATTAGAAAATAATTGGTTCCCAAAGATATGAAAACATTAAATAGTAATAACAAGGGAACCTGCAACCATGTATATAAGCACATAATTAGGTCAGATACATACAAGAAATAGCACTAAAATAAATAATATTTGACAATGTTTATGGCTACCCCTCTGTCTTAGGCTGTTTTGTGCTGCTCCAACAGAATACCACAGAGTGGGTAATTAACTTTTTCACAGTTCTGAAGGCTGGGAAGGCCCAGGTCAGGCAATCAGCATCTGGTGAGGGCCTTCATGATGCATCTTCACATGGCAGAAGGCTTACCGGCAAGAGAGAATAAACCTACTCCCACAAGCCCTCACAGGGTAAACATCTCCCAAAAGGCCCCACCTTCTAGAACTGTTGCATTGGGGATTAAGTTTCCAACAAACAAATTTTGGGTCATACTTCCAGACTGTAATACCATCCAAATTAGGACTAGAGATGGTGTAGTGAATGTAGATAAAATCATTATTAAAAGCACAAGATAGTCTTCCAATGATAATCTATACAACAATATAATGAAAATATAATATCCTTACAGCCAAATCCCTTATTAGTCACTCATATAAATAACATGCAAAGCATAGTATTTTGACTAGAGTCATAGGCAAAATTAAGCATTTCAAAATGGCTTTTTCAGCCCGGCATGGTGGTGCATGCTTGTAATCCCAGTATTTGGGAGGCTGAGACTGGAGGATCTGGGTTCATGGCCAGCCTCAGCTACCTAGTGAGGCACTCCGCAACTTAGTGAAACCCTGTTTCAAAATAAAGAATAAAAATAGGGCTGGGAGTGTAGCTCAGAGGTAGAATGCCCCTGAGTTCAATCCCCAGTACTGCAAAAAAAAAAGGCTTTTTCATTTACTTCGATCGTCTTGAAACTCAATTTCAAGATAGAGGATAGAGTATTTCAATAAGAATACAATAATATTTATAAATCAAGACTCCAGCATATATATTTGATTTGTTTTATAAAATATTAAGCAAGCATACCAAGATCTATTTACTTTGCATATTCAAATACAGCTGAAAAGTTACTCACACAGTACTTTCCTTTCTAATTTAAAGAAATTCAGAAATAATTTAAAGCCAACAATCAAAGTACCTTCACTTCTCAACTCTCATTTGACTAATATGTTCTCTTAATATTCTTAGTGAAGAATTATCTGGAATGAAAGCATTTTAATACCAAAAGATAACAGATCCTAACAATCTGTAAACCTATCAAAAATAGATTTCAACTTATATAACTTTATAAGATTAGAAGAGATTGACACATCCCTTATTGAAAGTTTTAATAAAGTACATAAAGGAAAAATACTACAAGATAGAACTGAGCTCTCAAGTATTCACGAAGTAGGAAATATTTTACAGATAGATAGAGGCATATTATTCTCTAATTTAAACCATGACATTAAAGTTAAACTATATAGCATTTATTTTAAACTAAATTGTCTACTGCTTGTTTTTCTGATATATGCTGATTATTATCTCTGAAAGTAGTTGTATTTTATTTATTTATGTGGGTATGAGAAAAGGAAACCCACCTTTCCACAGTTGGACATATATATTGCCAAAAGCCTAACATATATAGAAGTGCCAGAGAAAAAGAACAAACAAAATATCTATATACATTCTAGGACTCCACTATAACAAGTAAATATCACCTGTGATCCCAACACAAAGAGGGATGAAAAGGGAAGAGAGGTTTGTTTACTCCTTGGATTATTTCAATCCCTGAACACAGGCATATAACACACCAACAAACTCTAGGATAGGTGATTCAAATGGTTGCCAAATAGTCACATATGTTTTATACAAAATTATGACTTTATGAACAACCCTAACAACCTGCATGTTTTTCATATGCTTTTCCAAGGAAAGATATTAGAGAAAGTTAAAGCATAAGTTATAGTCATGTATACCATGTAATACATAAAACACAAATAAATTATTCTCATAGAATGATGCTAAATAAGCTTTTTATATTGTTTCTTTTCAGTAAAATCCATTAAGTGACCCTTTAACCAATGTTTTAAGCTAATATGCTTTACAGTAGTATTTTACATAGTATTTCAAAAAATAGAAAACATACAGAGAGAAAAAAGAATTCTGGAATTCTTAAAAGTATAATGAAGACAAAAAAGAAACCAAAGAAAAATACAATAATTAAGATATACTGTATGATACAGTTTTATGAACAGGCATGTCTAAAATCATCTGATTGTTATTCTGAAATGTGTTATATGTCATCAGTACAATTATATTTTTGGTTCTATGTACTTAATGGAATGGTAGTTTATGGATTTTTCTTGGTGTCACATTGTTTGTAATGGGCCACATATATAATTCACAAAATGTAATTAAATAAAATGTAATCATCATGTAAGTTTTAAATATATGTTTTGACCAAAATTTCATTTATATGTAAAATTTATAAGGGTGGTAAATAATTTACAAGAAATGATTAGTAGGCCCATTTTCTATTCCTTTTAAAGGCAGAACTTTTCTCTCTCAAATAACTGAACTATTTGAGCCACCTTTTATTTGTTTCCAATAACAAGCCTAACTAGAGGTGACTAGTCAAGCCAGTGTCAACAAAGCCAATCTCTTCAAAGGACAAAGGTATCTGATTAAGTAAGACTGGTAAAATAAATGGCTCTTCTCAACTGATAAGCTATCCCTTGGGCTCTGTTTTTGTTTTTTGTTTTTTTTTTTAAACCTTTAAAAAGTGGCTATATTAATTACAAAGGCACTAAGCTGGCAAAATTCAGAGATAGTAACACTTAATTACAAATAAAAACTACACATGTAGAGACAAAAATCAATATTATGTTCATGTTGGAAATGGTCCAACATGAAAAATACATTGGAAGTTGGTTGCACCATATCCCCAGCATTATGCTGGAAATTAAAAGACTTTTCCTACTTTCCAGTAAAATTAGGATTCTGTGTTGGTCAAGTTATTGGACACAATAGAGACATGCTTCTTCTGAATCAACAACAGCCCCATTCCCTTTTCCCGCCCTTAGAATAGAACAGCTTGAAATGCAGCAGGGAGGAACACACACACACACACACACACACACACACACACACACACACTGCTATCAACACTACTTAAATTTCAGATTGGGAACATTTCCTAGACTGTTGGCACTTACCTTGCAAAGACGTGTTAGATAAACTCGCTTCATTCTCTCCCATTTTATTTTTCTTTTTACAAGAGGCAAAGCAGTTTCAAGCTGTGTCAGTTACGCTGCAAGCTTTGTGACCTTCTGACTTTCTACTGTAGTATTGTAACAGTATACTACCTGCTTTCTTCTGTGAATAATTACCATTCTGCTTCCCGAGTTACCTGGGCTTGCAGGACCTGTTTTACTATGAAGTAAGAACACATCCTTTGATCCAATGTACTGCTATTTATGTATACTTCACAAAACATAGCTTTGTTTCACTTTTGATATTAACTTTTATTAATTTTTAATTCCGTACTTTCACTTTAGTCTAGAATCGTATTTATGTTTTTTCTCTGAAAGAGCATCAATGTTATCAATGCACCACTGTTCAGAACCTGAATTTTGTTTCATTGTTCTTTAATATTTTCCGATACACTTCTCCTAGAGAAATAAAATAAAGTGAAGTATCTAACATCATTAAAAAAAAAACATAGGACATTAAAGAGTAGCATGGGATTTCATTTTATGCAAGTGTATAAAGATAGGCTTCTATGACTTGCTGTGACTATAAACAGAATATAAGTTTTTTGAGAATCAATTGCTTGAACTACAAAATGGAATAATGTCTATTTTCAAAGATTAATGTGAAGATTATAAACAATGTGTAAACTGTTCTAAATGCTGTTGATGATGGATAATAAACAAGAAACAAGTGACACTCTTCCTACTCTTCCTGTTTCTCCTTTGTTTCCTTACTTCTCTTCCTCCTCCTGTTCTTTTTCTAAGTAGAAAAAAGGGCATAACTGATGTTACAGAGAATTTTCTAATGTCAGTTGTGCCACTTATGAGAGCCCTTAAAGCAATTATTCAGTCCAATCTTGGAGTACTAAGAGGTCCCACTTGTAAAAGTAGAATATTTATATTTGCATAACTTCTTTAATATGTTATGTGTCAAACAAAAATCATCTCTATCAAAAATGAGCCATAAATTGGAGATTTATCTTTAAATATTAATTTGTAAGTGATAGAAGATCACAAAATTAAGGTGATTTATTTAAGCCTTGTCTCTAATAAACCTATGACAAAAAGCAACTTATACTCTATCTAGAATTCCTTAACCTATAGCTTAGGTTAGATAAGTTATATCAGACAAGCAAAATATATGTATTTTTGGAAAAGAAATATATATGTACATATATATGTATGTGACTATCTATATATATGTATATATATGTATGTATATATATATATATAGGCTTCTACTACTTGATTTTATATATATATATATATATATATATATATATATCTTCAAGGCTCAAATTCTCCCTGTAATTTTTGTTGTTATTTACAAATAGCCTGTATAACATGTTTGTTAGTTTGTTAATGCTAATATTGATTACATTTGATTGCTTAATTGATGTAAACAACAGAAATGGCCAATACCTAGAACAGTTGTTCTCAAAAGTGCTAGAAATAAAATAAGCATGACATTAAAAAATAATCATCACAATTGAATTCTTTCTTTAATGTATTACCTTTCTCTGGGTGTCAGTTTCCTCCTCTGTAACATGAAGAAGCTGGACAACTTATTACTGAAAACCCATTCCATAATTCTAATACTGGGAGACTGATTTACGATCCAAGCTATAATCTATTGCAGAATAGAGTGCTCCTTTCCTGGGACAATTGCATGTTGCAACATATATATCATACTATATACTTTACCAGAATGTAACCTGAAACTGAATGTTTGCCAACAAAACATAATCATCATTTTTTTAATTCACCATAAGAGGAGGAAGATACATATCAATCCTCACTCATTATGACAAACTTGGAAATGTATTGACATATCTGCCTCAGGCACCTAAATTAGTCAATACCAGTAATAAAGCACCAATTATCTACAAGATGAATTATGAATACTGGCATGTGTGAAGTTATAATGAAAATAGAATAGAAGTTCTATTCTTGAGCATAAAAACAGAAATACCAGAAAACCCAAGAGTTTTTGTAGGTGCAGAGAAAATAATATATAAATATACTTTCAGTTGAACTAAACCAGTCATAATGCCAAAAATATAACTGGAAACTTTTGTACATGCTTAGAAAAGTTCTTTACTTTCTCTTTGCCTATTTCATATACAAAAATTGAGTCTGGTCTACATTAAGGTACTTTCTAGGTGCTCCCACATGTTCCTGAACAACTCTGAACTTTCCATTTCATCATGGCTCTTATCACATTGTATTGTTAAGTACTGCTCAATGATTTCTGTCTCTGTCTGCTGTTATACCACAGAACCACTCTGTGTTTATCACCATATCCCAAGCACCTAGCACAATCCCCAGCACATAATACACTTCACTAAATATTGTAAAAATCAATACAATTACATCATCAGAAAGGATGAACTAGAGGGTCTCAAAGTAAAGAAGGAGAAGGATTAGCAAAGAAGTTGATCCAGGATATTCTAGGAGAAAAAATGTCATAGTGGTTTTCTTGAAATATAGCAATCATACCTGTTATGATTGGATATAGAATATCTCCTGAAAAGTTCATGTATTAATATTCAGAGTTGATATCATTAAGTCATGAGGGTTGTAATTTCATCAGTGTATAAATCCCTTGTAATGGATTTACTGGGTGATAAGCTAGGCAGGTAGAATGTGGCTGGAGGAAGTGCGTCTCTGGTAATGTAGCCTTGGGGATTATATATAGCCCCTCTCTCTTCCTCTCTCTCTCTCTCTCTCTCTCTCTCTCTCTCTCTCTCTCTCTCTCTCTCTCTCGCTTATGGCCTCCTAGATGTGAAAGCGTAGACTTTGCTCTCTCCCTCTCTCTGCTTCTCATCACCATGCTCTGAGATCCACAGTCCCAGCCTGACATGGACTGAAACTCTGAAATCTCCAAAAACTGTGAATAAATCTTTCCTTTTCTAAATTGTGGTGGTCAGTTGTTTTAAATTACAGCACTGAGAATGTCGACTGAAATAATACCATTACCATGCTCACATAGATTCATTAGTTCTATAGCCTACCCAATAATGTCAACAGGTAATCATCACAATTTTTAATCCTACTGACTCTTAACCATCCATTAACATTCAGGCTCATTTAACTATGTGAAGGCTTCTCTGACATCCCCAAGCATACTTGACTTCTAAACACATGAATATGTAATATGCATATAATCCTGTATATCTTTCTAGAAACATGGATATAAAAAAGTAAACAAAAAATTAGGGCCTACTAACTGCTTTGTCTTAGGATTTACTGGTGAGCAATTACTTATTACTAAGTAAACTTTTAATTCTCTATCACTTCTTTCATCACACTGAATACAGAATCTTTAGAAAATCAATATTCATGAAAAAACAAAGAAAATAATTCAATGTTAGGCGGCATTCATTATCCAGGAAAAAAATGTCATAATTAATGACAAGTAGAGTATTGTTATTTTAATGATCTTGCCACTGCAGTTTTGAAAAATAAATAAGCCAAGGAGCTATACAAATTAGATTCTAACACACACACACACACACACACCAAAATTGTTTAACAATCGTTCTTAATTTACAAATAATTTCATATAATTAAGACATAAAGCTAATTTTCTAATAACAGACCTTTACTTCATGTTGCCAAGTTAGAAGTCAGGTCATTGTGATATTGTAAAGCATTCTAATTTGTAGCTGAGAATAGCATACTACATCCAGATTTTGGAAGGATTATGTAACAAGGCATTAAATATATGCTTGTACTCATAGAACACAATGATGTATTTTTTTTTATGAGGAGATAATGAAACATTTGCTTAAATGCCAGAAAGCTTTAAAGTAATATACTTTTGTTAGCTATCAAAGCCTCATTAATAAAATACACTGATAGTGAGGACATTAAAATTGTGTCAGCAGCATAAAACCGGAAAAGTAATTTTTTTATATACCCCCTCCACCCCAAAGGAGTGGACTGTGATAACTACCTAAGCATCATCTGAAAGAGGAGAAAATTTTAAGAAAATTTTCAAAGTCTATATAACACTGTAATGGAATTATAAAAGGAACTAAAATT
Organism: Graphiurus murinus; assembly: GCA_004027655.1. Taxonomy (NCBI): domain Eukaryota; kingdom Metazoa; phylum Chordata; class Mammalia; order Rodentia; family Gliridae; genus Graphiurus; species Graphiurus murinus. Next base: position 14,849 of record PVLC010015674.1, read on the forward strand.
CAAAGATATACACACAGAGATCTGAATAAGGATTGTTAAACTTTGGAAAATTACCTCAAAAGAATTATTAAGAAAATCATTGAAAGAAAAGAATATACATGATAATTGCTTAATGCAAGCATAAAATTTTAAATTTATCAGTTTGGGAATTTTAGGACACATAAAAACATCTATAGAAAAAAAACCCTAGAATGTCAAAGTTTTTTTTTTTTTTTTTTTTTTTTTTTCGGTACTGGGGATTGAACTCAGGGGCATTCTACCTCCGAGCTACACCCCCAGCCCTATTTTTTTTTTATTCTTTATTTTGAAACCGGGTCTCACTAAGTTATGGAGTGCCTCACTAGGTAGCTGAGGCTGGCCTCGAACCCGGATCCTCCGGTTTCAGCCTCCCAAATGCTGGGATTACAACCGTGCGCCACCACGCCCGGTTTAGAATGTCAAAGTTTTAACAGTAACACCAAGACGATAGGATGACTTTTCTATGTCATTTTTAAAAAATCAAGTGGAAGGCTTAAATGGAAATATTAACATGGAGATAAACTTATTTCTTCTAACTTCCTGAAATAAAATGATCAATTCTAAAAACAGACATTTAATCTCTGAGATTCAAAATGATCGAGTACTGCTGTGATAATGTTTTACAAGTAGAACTTCGTTTTTCACAATGAGAGGTGAAATATTTTCTAGCCATCAGCCTCTTCCTGATAGCCTCAAAAACAACAATAAGACCCTGTAAAGCATTACTACCTACTTTGACACCAAATTTGGCAAATACTAACTAAATGAAAAAAAAAAAAAAAAATATATATATATATATATATTTCATATATATATATGAAATATATATATATGAAATATATATATATATATATTTCAGCTGCTTAACAGAGAAAATAATAAATAATTTTTCTTAACTATCATTGGGAGCCAGACAATTAAGGTGGAGGCTGAGGTAAGACGTGATGTCTTTCATGGCCATTAGAAACATTCTATTCCTCTTACTAAAACATCTTAAGCTATAAATAATGGGTGAACATGTCCAAAATAAACACAGTAACTTTAACAGTCACTTATATTTTTAAAAAGTCACTACATGCCTTGATTTCAATTTATGAAGTATGAACAAAAGTATCAACAGTAACAAATTAATTATGGGAAATTAAACAAAAATAACATTATTTTGTTACATTAGGTTTTTATTTTTAAGTTTTCTTTTACTTTCCTTCTTTTTTCCCCTTCCTCTTCTGTTCATTTTTTCTTCTTCCTAATAATAACAATAAAGTCAAAGTGGTAAAACTTGCTTTCCCAGGAAAGGATTCCAGGAGAGCTATTTTATTCAACATCATAATTGGCCACTACTCTCTACTGAGAATGTTTTATTTCTGAAAGCTCTACTTTTTCTTTCCTCTTGACTACCTGCCAGCTAGCATTGTTAAAGAAAAGTAGAGGAAGGATTAAAATTTCCAACTTCCCCCCCCCTAGGGCTAAAATTTAAAAGACTTCTCTCAAGTAAATGACTGCTATCTTTCTTATGGTGGCAAAATTTAACAAAATAAGAAAGGAGAGAGAGAAGAGAGAGAGAGAGAGAGAGAGAGAGAGAGAGAGAGAGAGAGAGAGAGAGAGAACAATTGAAGAGGAACAGATAAACAACTTCTGTAGATGTCTGTTTGGATAATAGGCTCCCTTCCTTCATTCCTTCCTTCTTCTCTTCCTCCCTCCATTCCTCCTTTTCTTTGTTTCTTCCTTCTTTCTGGTAGTGTGGTTAGAGTTCTGTGGCATTCTACCTCTGAGTTATGACCCCAGCCCTTTTTATTTTTATTTCGAAACAAGGTCCTTCAAAGTTGCTGAGGTTCTCAGCTATGTTGCTAAGGTTGGCCTCAAACCTGTGATCCTCCTGTCTCAAACTCACAATCACTTTTGCTGATTTTGTTTATGAGTCATAGAAGGCTTCTGTTGAAGCTTTTAGGATATTTTAAGAATAAGGTAACATAATCTGCAAACAGGGGTAATCTGACTTCTTTATTTCTTATTTGTATCCCTTATTTGTATCTTTCTTGCCTAATTTGTCTGGCTAAAATGTCAAGTATTATATTGATGAGTGGTTATATTGGATATCCTTGATTTTTGAAGAAATGCTTCAGGTTTTCCCCATTATACATGGTATTGGGTTTAGGTTTGCCGTATATGGTATTCGTGATGTTGGTGTAAGTTCCTTAGATCCCAGAATGATTATCATTGTTAGAGACTAAATTTTACTAAAGGATTTTTCTGCACCTTTTGAGATGATCCTATGCTTTTTGTCTTTTGATAATATTGTACATATATATGTACAATATTATACATTATACATATATACATATATATGTACAATCTTTTTATCCCTGGAATAAAGTTTACCATGGTATATAACCTTTATGATGTGCTATTGAATTTGATTTGTTCATATTTTATTATGAATTTTACATGTCAAGTATATTGGTCTGTAGTCAGCTTTCCTTGTCATGTCCTTATCTGGTTTTGGTACCAGGGTGATACTGGCTTTATAAAATGATTTTGGAAGTGCCCTTTCTATGTTTTAGAATAATTTGAGGGGCACTGGCATTATCAGTTTTTTAAAGGTCAGATATAATTTAGTTTAGAATCCTTCTGGTCCTAGACTTTTCTTTGTTGGAATAAATTTTATTACTGTTCTAATCTCATTGCTTTGTATTGGTTTGTTTATGTTTTCTATATCCTCTTGTTTCAATTTTGGTAGGTGGAATGTTTCTAGAATTTTTAACATTTTGTCTATATTATCCAATTAATTTGAATATAAACTTTCAAAATAGTTCCTAATGATATTCTCGGTTTCACAGATATTTGTGGTGATAACTCTTTTTCTTTTTTTACTAATTTGGATGTCCTCTTCATTTTCATTAGTCTGAGAAAGAGTTTTAAATATAGTTTATCTTTTCAAAGAATATATTATTTCATTAAAACTTTTTGTTATTTTTAATTCTACATTTCATTAATATCTGTTGATTTTTATTATCTTTTCTTCTACTGATTATGAGATTCTTATTGTTTCTCTAAGATCTTCAGATGCATCATTAGGTTATTTATTTAGGGTTTTTTGATTTATGTAGATTACCATAACTATAAAATTTTCCTCTTAGAGCTGTCTTCACTGTTCCAGATATTCAGGTATGTTGTATTTCTAACATCACTTGATTATAAGAATTTTTTAAGTCTTCTGATCTACTCATCTTTCAAAAGTATACAGTTAAGTCTCCATGTTTTAATAGTTTCTGTAGTATTTCTTGCTATTTATTTCTACTTTTGTTCCTTTATGACCTAATAAGATGCAAGGAATTATATCAACTTTTTTGCACTTGCTATGATTGCTTTTTAGACTAATTTATAATCTACTTTGCAGACAGTTCTATGGATATCTGAAAAGAAAATACATTCGCCAGCTCTTGAATAAAATATTCTGTGACTCTCTTAAGTCCATTTTATTTATAGTATGTTTTAGGTCTTTTATATCTGGATGAAGTATTTGTTGGTGAGATAAGTGCATTAAAATCACCCATTATTATGTTATTGGGATCTGAATCTTTATGTCAAATAGTGTTTCTTTTAAGTAATATTAGGTGTGCTGATGTTTGGACATATATATTTATAATGATTACATCTTTTTTGCATGATTATTTTCTTTACCAACACATTCTTTCTCTCTTCTAATTTGCTGTGACGATTATTTGTCAGTTAGGCTTGTACCTACTCCTGATTGCTTTTAGGTTCCAATGGCATGGATATAACTTTTCATCCTTTCACTTTCAGCTTGTGAATGTGTTTGCCTATGAGGTATATTTCTTGTAGGCCACATATAATGGAATTTTGTTTTTAATCAAATTTCCCAGTCTATGTTTTTAGTTAGAGATTTAAGACCATTTATTAATTAATATAGGGTATATTACTTTCTTAAATTTTGGTTTATTTACAATAGGTTATTCAATAAATATCTTCTGCAATACTAAATTAGTGGTCAGATAGTCATTTACTTTATGTTTGCCTTGAAGGTTTTAATGTCCCCTTCAATTCTGAAGAACAGCTTTGCTGGATATAGACATCATGCTTGGCAGTTATTACTTTCAGAGATTAAATACATCATTCTAAGCCCTCCCAGAATTTAGGATTTCTAATGAAAAACATATTGTTACTTCAATTGTTGTTTCTCTGTATGTTACCTGGGATCTCTCTATTGCAACTTTTAAGCCTTTTACTTTGTTCTGGATGTTTGGCATTTTAATTATACTGTGTCATGTCATGGACAGGATTTTTTCTCTTTCATTTTTTTAATTGAAAAGAGGTTTAATATAGCTCACAGTTTTTTTTTTAATTTATTGGTGCATTATAGTCATACATATTTATGAGGAACAGGATGGTACAGGCATACATTTTTTTTTTTTTGGTAGATACCCAGAAGTGGTATTGCTGGATCATATGGTAGGTTCATTCCCATTCTTCTGAGGATCCTCCATCATGCTTTTCAAAGTGGTTCCATTAATTTGCAATCCCACTAACAATGTATTAGGGTTCTCACTTCTCCTCACCCTCCTCAGCATTTGTTGTGTTTTTAATGATTGCCATTCTAATTGGTGTTAGATGAAATCTCAGAGTAGTTTTGATTTTCATCTCTCTGATTGTTAATGATGTTGAACATTTTTTCATACATTTATTGACCATTTGTATTTCTTCTTTTGTGAAGTGTCTAGTTCACTTGCCCATTTTTTTGATTGAGTTATTTGTTTTCTTATCAGTGAATTTCCAGTGTTCTCTGTATTTGTTGAAGTGTTGGACCTATGCCCTCTTCAAGTACCTTCAAGGTCTTTGGTCTAATTTCCAGGTCTATGATTCATCTTGAATTGACTATTGTGCAGTGCGAGAAAGTGGGATTTATTTTCATTTTTCTCCATATGGTTAACCGGTTTTGCCAGCACCATTTGTTGAAGAGTCTATCTTTTTTCTAATGTTTGTTTTTGGCTTCTTTGTCAAAAACCAAATGGCTGTAAGTATGCAGATTTGTTTTGAGTCTTCTATTCTAAAAGGAGTATAAAGAGGAAAAGAAGAACAAAAACTATTTCTATTTGCAGATGGCATGACATTACACTTAAGAGACTCAGTAAACTCAACCAAAAGGCTTACAGAACTAATCAACAAATTTAGCAAAATGTTAGGATACATAATTAACCTTAAAAAATCAGAAGTTTTCCTGTTTAGCAACCATAAATCCACTGAAAAAGAAATTCTGAAAATACTTCCACTCATGATATCCCCCACAAATAAAATACTTAGAAATAAACCTAACCAAGGAGATAAAATAACTCAAGCAAGAAAAATTATAAAACATTGAAAAATAAATCAAAGAAGACCTTAGAAGATGGAAAGACCTTCCATGATCTTGGATAGGCAGAAAAAATAACATCAAAATGGCCATTCTTTCAAAAGATATCTACAGATTCAATGTGATACCCATTAAATTATCAAGTTCATTCACACACATAGAAAAACCAGTTCTTAAATTCATTTAGAACAGCAAAAAAAAAACGAGAATAGCTAAAGTAGTTCTCAGTAACAACAACCATACAGGAGGCATTGCAATACCTGACTGCAAACTATACTACAAAGCCACAGTATTAAAACAGCATTGTATTGGCACAAAAGTGGACAGATTTTTTTCTAGTCTTGTCTGTTCAGGGTTCTGAATTCCTCCAGTATCTGGATATCCATCTCATTCCTAAACTTTAACTTTTTTTCTAGATGTCAATTATAAAATATCCCTCTTCCTACTTCATGAATTTCATTTTCCAATAAATTGAAAAAAGATATTTTTATCTCCAACTCCTATTATAGTATATTTTCAGAGTATTTTTCCCATTATTTTACATGTGTGTGTGCGTGCACATGCTTGCGCACATGTACATGACACTAGGAATGGAACTCAGGGGCATTTTACATCTTAGGTACACCCTCAGCTATTTTTTTATTATTACTTTTTTATTTTGAATAGGGTCTTGCTAGGTTGCTGAAAGTCTCACTACATTTCTGAGTTTCATCTCCAACTTGGCATCCTCTTCTCCTAGCTACCCAAGTACTGGGATTACATACCTATTTTGCTGTCTGGCTGCTTTTATTATTTTTAAATCCGCACTAGCAATTTTCCCTTTTAATTGTAGAATTTAGATTTCATTAATGTAATTATCAGAATAGTTGTATTTAATACTACCAACTTGCTATTTGCTGTCCATATGCTGTTATCTTGTTGTTGTTTTTGTTTAAATCGTAATCCCCTCCTCTGGCTTTCTCTGGTTCTAGCTGTCATGAGTTGAGTGGCTTTTCCTTCCTCATGTTACTGTGTTTTCTGAATAAGATTCTACAGACTAAGAACTAAACTTCTGAAATAATGAGTCAAATAAGTCTTTTCTAAGTTGTTGTTAGGTATTTTGATCACAGTAATGAAAAAACCGACTACAACAGATATTCACAGTTTAATTATATTATGTATTCAATATTTTTAAAAGAAAATCTGAATTTGTTAAAGTTGGTAAATAAGCTAATGCAAACAAAAATGTTTATGTGCATATAAATAGGTATTTGATGAATTCAGTTGATAGTAGAACAGTTTTGTAAATGTTATAAATTTTAAATGAAATGGAACAAGGGGAAATAGTGAGGTGTAATTAAAAGCTTTTAAAACCTTCATGCTATATTCATGTAGAGCAGTGGAAAGAGATAAATGCCACACAGAAGATATTTCAAAGCTTGTCTTTTTTTATTAACTAATACTATTACAAAGAATAATACAAGTGTCTTGGCTATCATGTTGATTTGATGGATTTTAGTTAGTAAAGGAAAACAGTAGGACAAAATGTTTGAGCTGTAGAAGAAAGCAGACAAGAAACCACCTAAGGAAAAGCTGTCACTCTCTAAAGACCCAGCAGAATAAGAAAATGAACTTGACATTTTTCATTCTTTACAAATAAACAAGAATTATCTTCCTACGATACAGAAAGATATGATCATTCAAAAATACAGACAGAAAAAATAGAATTTATGTAACAAATGATTCCATTCTCAGAAGCAGCCAGTAAGCTTTTAAATAGATATCCTGCAGAGAAAACGAGGGAAAGGGGGTGGTATGGGTAGGTACAGATATAATTCTGGTTTAGAAAGATACAGATATAGATATAATCATAAGTATAGGTATGAATAGAAATACAAATGCCAATAATGTAAGAAAACATGCATTTTATGTTATGAATACTGTACCATTATATTAATTACTCCTTGATGGACCATATATATGTATACATGGATTTAAGTCCTGGTCATTACTTTTTTCTACCATGTGCCAGAGTAAAGTAGTTAACTCCTTTGGGTCTCAACTCTTTTTTAATACAGAAACAACATCTGAACCTCCACAATGATTGATGTAATCGTTTAATATGATAATTCAGGGCTTGATAATATTAGGTTTTCAATAAACTTTGATTATTGTAACAATTACTTTTACTTTGTTCTATGTAATATAGTTCATTTAGCAGATCATAATTCACTGGATTCAGGCAGTTCTGCGTTTTTTGGACTAAGAGAGGATTAAGGCTAGGCTTATAGCATGGCTATATACATAACCATATTCATCCATAAAAAGAGGTATCAAAAGGCTAGAGGTATTTCTCAGTTGTAAAAATAGTTGCCAAGCATGTAATAACCTGGGTTTAATCCCCAGTACTTCAAAAGAAAATCACAGACCACAAAAAAATTGCTCAAAGAGCCGGGCGTGGTGGCACATGCTTGTAATCCCAGCATTCCAGAGGCTGAGAGCAGAGGATCTAGGTTCGAGACCAGCCTCAGCTACCTAGTGAGGCACTCTGCAACTTAGTGAGACTCAGTTTCCAAATAAAGAATAAAAAATAGGGCTGGGGGTATAGCTCAGAGGTAGAATGCCCCTGAGTTCCATCTCCAGTACCGCAAAAAAAAAAAAAAAAAAAAAAATTGCTCAAAGAATAGTCACAGTAATGAATCTTATTTGTTAAAAAGAAACAGAGATAAAAGCTAAAAAGAGAAATTAGTTTGGGTTATTCATGGCTTTTTAACTTATGTCAATCTTTCTTAAGTACTAGACTTACATATCAGGATATATAGACAATTCCTACCTTAATAAATGTAAATAAGAAGATAAATTTGATGCTATATTAATTAAATTTATAAGGAAAATGTTTTGGGAACCTGTTCTGTTGCTCTCAGAATGCTTAGGCTGAACAATTATATTGTAATGTTCAATGAGAATGTAAGAACATTTGGTGATGAGCTAGATGAAAAATTTTCCTTCTAGAGAGCTACTGCTGTGCTGTGAGATGAATCCATCTTTTTAGTGAAAAAATTGGGAGAATGATATCTTTTAGTCTCCTGCCTGGAGGTAGGGCCTTCAGTGAAACCATGTGGAAATTTGTGGATTAGTGTTTGATAAAAAAAATAACATGAAACAGTTCTGGGCTATGCTTGATAAAGCTTAATGTACAGAAAGTCTTGAAAGTTGATTTTTTTTTATTTGGGTCAGATGTGGTAGACAGTATAATAATGGCCCCCAAGATGTCTACATCCTATTCCCTTCAACCTATATACTTACAATATTATATGACAAAAGGAGTTAAGATTACCAATCAGGTGACCTTGAGATGGGGAGATTACCTTAGATTGTAATGGTGTGCTCAATCTAATGACTTGATACCTTACAAGTGGAAGAGGTATAGGCAGAAGAGAGAAGCAGAGTTCAGCAATATAAAAATACTTGTGCTGCTTTTTGTTTTGAGAAAAGTATCATAGGCAATAAACATGGAAACCTCTAGAGGCTAGAAAAACAAAGAAACAGATTTTTCCCCAATGTTTGCAGAAAAAGCCATGGTCCACCTAACATTTGAATCTTATTGTAGTAAGACTTATGTTTGATTTCTGGCCTACAGAACTGTAAAACAATCACTTTGTTTTGTGGCAATATGTTACATCAGAAACAAAAAACTAATATGCCAGAAAATACTAATTATTATATATTCTTGTTATGATAGGATTGTTCCATTTTGTAGGAGGGAAAAGAAAAGTTACAACTTTCCAGAGTTTTCAACCAGGAAATAGAAAAATTGAACATATGAAGTGTAAATGGGAGAAATGAAAAATAAATTCTTATGCAATCTGCTGTCTATAAAACATATACTTTCATGAATTTCTGAATTTTAGGATTAATTTAGCTTGAGTAGGTTTTGTTATTTATAATAAAAGCATTATAATGAATGTTGAGGAGAATTATCCCAAGAATAGGTACATTGACCTAAGGCAGATGGATCTGAACACTATAGTCCTAGAATGGGAATATTATATAGGACTTCTGGCTCTATGTCCAGAATACTAGAGATTTTTTTTAACAGAAATAAAATCTAAGACATGCTATAAGGAACACCCCATTTTATTCTTAAAAAAAAACCCAAAGAAAGTCAACATTATTTTATACACTGGAAAATTGAGATTCAAAAATGTTAAATAATTTTGCTAAGGCCATAAGTGATAGAACTGGCATTTAAACTTCAGTTTTGTTTTTATACCCAAACTGTATTGTGTTATTCATTCATTCATTTATCAAATGTTTATTGATTATTTAATGTGTTCCATATACTGTGATATCTAGCTTGCTCATATTTAATGATTCTTTATTATATGTCAGGTAATATACTTACATTGATTTACATAACACTTGTTCTATTATTATGCCCATTTTAAAGATGACACACAATGATAAAAAATTTGCCAGGTTTTGTAAATGACAGAGCTAGGATTCAAACCAGTCAGTCTATCTTTTAGTGTCCCTTAACCATTTATCTCTACTGCTGTTTGTTCTAGATGCTAAATATTCAGACTGAATAAGTACAAATTCTGTTCTCATGAAGGTTATATTCTAGTTGAAGAAATAGTTGAGAGCAAAGTCAACAATCTAATAAATAAATACTAATTGTAATAGGCCTATATAAGAAAAAAGTAGGATGTCATGTAAAAAACTAATGAAGTGTCGAAAGATGTTTAAGGGAATAAGAATTAAATGGAGAGAAAATTTGACAAGTCAACATAGGTGTATTTGCGAGCAGGGAGAAGAGCCTACTATTTATGATGTTTAATTTTACCTGTCAACTTGACTGTGGTAAGGAATTCTAGAGAGCTGAAAGAAAATTATTTCTGGGTATGTTTGTGAGGGTATTAATGAAAGTTTTAGTATTTAGACTGAGTAAAGAAGATCCACCCTCCTTACTGTGAGTGTAAATCATCTAATCCACTAAGGATCAAAGAAAAAAAAAAGCAAAGGAAGGGTAAGTTTTATTCCTGAGCTGAAATATCCATCCTTTTCTCCTGCCCTTGAACATTGTTGCTTCTGGTATTTAGGTCTTTACACTCTAGGATTTAAACCCCCCTTTCACTCCCAAGTAATTATTAAGCCTTAGGACTCAAACTGTGTATTATTCTATTGATTCCCCTGACTCTCAAGCATTCAGATTGAGACTGAATTATACCAGTGGATTCCCTGGATCTCCAATTTATAGACAGCATATTGTAAGGCTTATTCCACAACAAATGAGCCAGTTGCCATAAAAAAAATCTCCTCTTATAAATATCCATACACATTCATTTGTTTCTTTTGCTCTGGAAAGTCCTGACTAAATACATCAGTCAACATAGACAGCATAGAGGTAGAAAGGAAAAACAAAACAAACAAACAAAAAAATTGATCCTTTCTTGAAATTGAAAAAAAAAAAAAAAGGCAAATGACTGAAGCTAAAGTTTCAAATGGAATTAAACAATGAGAATTATAGAGTACATGGTAAGATTTAAAATTGTTTTATATTTACCTATTATCAAAATAAAATTTCTTTACAAAATTAATAAGAATCATTAATCAGAAAATCTTGTTTTCAGCCGGGTGTGATGGCGCACGCTTGTAATACCAGCATTTGGGAGGCTGAGACCAGAGGATGCGGGTTGGTGGCCAGCCTCAGCTACCTAGTGAGGCAAATTAGTGAAACCCTGTTTCAAAATAAATAATAAAAAATAGGGCTGGGGGTACAGATTGAAGGTAGAATGCCCCTGAGTTCAATTCCCAGTACTGAAAAAAAAAAAAAAAAAAGGAAAATCTTATTTTCACAATGACATATATATATATGTCTTCTAAAATGACATATATATATATATGTCTTCTATATATATATATATATATATGTCTTCTAAAATTAATCATTTCAATGTCCTGCACTTATCTATTTGAAGGAACAGTATTGTCATTTTGTCCCATAAGTTACCAAAACATATTCATAGTGAATGACAACTATTCTAGTTGCAGAAATTAAGACCACTATATCATAAGTAATCACTAGCTGGTTCACTTATTGAAGTCACCCTTAATTTACTGTTTTATTTGATCTGTTTTATCTCATGGTAAATAAATTAAACTAACCTTGTCATTTTCATTGTTGATTATATTAGTTAATCATTTCCATGTATGATGCATCAATCATTGCAAATATCTACAAGTAGATATGTATAAGCCAAAAATATAATTAACAAAGTAACTAGTCATATCCTCTCATATATTTAGAATGTAATATTTATAGCATATTTTAAAGCTTCTGTATTTGATTACACATAGTAATTAAATAATGTCCTTCAAAAATTTATAACAGAAAATAAATTATCAGTTACATTTTATTGTTAATAAGGGCAATTTTATGTGAATTAATAAGATAAAATTATTCCTTATATTTAATATTTGAGCTAAAATATTGAATTGTATAATACAACATTCTCCATTGTTGTAGTTTTAATGTAACAAATATTACAAATAACACATAACTGAATAAATTGTATGGAATTATGATCATAATAAGTTATAAGCAATAAATTAGTTTATGGAAATCAGTTTGGCTTAGATAGTTTCAATTAGTGAGATGATTACTCCCCAAAAACCTTATTTCCAAAAAATAATAGAAGGTATTAAAATGGAAGACTTATGGGGGAATGGGAGATCCAAGAGTAAAGAAAGGGTAGATGGAGGCAGTAAATGAACAGTGTATACATATATGAAAAAAGCCCAGTGAATCCTATCAATTTTATGATTAATATGTGTAAATAATTATAATTTTAAAAATACCCTCTATGTCATAATCAGAATGTAAATTTGGAAAAAATCTTATAGAAGAGCAAAGTTTGATATTTATAACTTTTATAAGCATAGTATAAATTTAAAAATAATAAAAAAGAATCAGTACATTGGCTTATAAATACGTTGAGAAAAGATAGATTTTTAAAAAATGAAATAACTAGACATCAAGTTTATTTTATAAAATTTACTCAAATTTATGCAACAGAATGAAAAATTAACTATAACAAAAACCAAAAAGGATATTCTGAAGTGATATTGAAAAAAAATTTGTGTTAGAGAGAATATTAATTTTTCTTTTCTCATAATTAAGAGGAAAAAGGGTATGTGAATATCTACTAGAAGAACATGCTTTGGTTAAAAATTATATTAAAGTACTCTTTCACCTTTCCAAATGATATGTATAAAATCTGTTGACCAATGCATTGTTTTGAATTAAAAGTTTTTGGAACAATCTACACTTAAGATATTAAAATAATATATGTGGTATATATTTGAGTTCAGGAGTCTTTTGCAAATTTGCTCTCTAAAAATAGTGCAGCCTTCTGCTCCAACAAAGACTATAAAGCATTTGCTTAACAAGAACTATCGTTGACAAAAATCCTTCAAATGGAACATTTTAATTAGAATCACACAATGTGGGAAACTACAGGCATTTTTATTTATTTATTTTTTTAGGAAAAGAAGTTGTTTTCTCTCTCTCAACACAAAAAAACACAAAAAAAGAAAAATGAGAAAAAATACAGACACTTGGGAGGAAAAGCATCCACTTTGATAGCAGTAAATTCTTCCAAAAGCACACATCTATACAGAAACTAATCTTTCCTATGCACTCAACATCTTTAGCAGGAATTACTTCCAACAAAGTATACCTACATATTATAATCAAGTGAAAAGATCTCTATCTTCATCTATTTCTGTATGCCATTTTTCACCATTTTTTTACTTCAGTTTGTGAAAAATATGCCTTTCTATTGCAAATAGATCAAGAAAAATTCTAAGTCCTTTAGACGGGGTTGGGGGAGATGTGAAAACTGAATTGCTAGGAGAAAGCAAAACAAAGCAATTCACATTGTACAACCATTCCGGCCACCAACTCAGACCCTTGATATCCCTGGGTTGAGCATCCATCAAAGTACAAGTCTTCTTTTCCACATCTCCCTACCTATGCATATCTATATATTTCCCTGTATCAAAGACATATTTATTACACATATAACAGGAAAATACGTGCACATACACATGATATATCACATATCTTTCAAGACTCAGCTCAGCTCATAGATCATTCCTGACCTTTGCTGGCACTCTTCCATTCCAAGACCCCAGTGCATATCTCAGGCTGCATTTCTTTAACAGTGGTGATACAGCTCATTTATGGGCAGAGTACACATATTTCTATGTATGGGTCAGGTCAGCTCTGTCAAAATTTATATCTGGCCCAGAAGGTGTTTTCTTTTAAAATTAGTCAGATATTTTATATTATATGATTTCCATGAAATTCCAGATTTCTAGCTTTGCCATAAAAAATTAAAAAAAAAAAGATCTGGCTTTTTTTACAAGATAAAAATCACCAGGCACTTAATGTCTCTTGTGCACAAGTCAAGAGCTCTTGGGTTGACCAACCTCCTTCTCTTCCCATTCTGGGACTATCTGTTCTGCAAAGGGTTACATTTGCATACTCTGTGCACGTATGTGTTTGTCTTGGATAGATATTTCCCTAACTTAGCCTATTTACCTCCCTTAATTTTATCATTCTAGCTTAAATATTACTAGACTTTGACACTTCTCTGCTGTAGAATGTGAACATCACAGATAATTTAAATATATTTGTCATATATTACTACCATTATCTTTATTGATGCAGCCAATTTTTACCTTGACTTAATTCAGTTCCTCAACTCAGCTTATTTTTTTTATTGGTGCATTATAATCATATATCTTAATGATGTACAAGCTGGTAGAAACATGCACACATCTCTCATTTAACCCTTTCCCAATTCGTACCACATTCCCTCTCCCCTCTCTCCTTCTCATGATAGGCTCAGTGATTGACTTTGATTTGTTTGGGAATATACATTATTTGCATTAGAGTGCTTATCTCCCCCCCCCCCATCACCTTCAGTTAGGTAGACTTCTTTGCTCAACTAAGGTTTCTTCTTTTTCTAGAGTCCCTCCTATAACCCACTTTCTCCCTAGCTTCTACATATTTGGGAGTGCATCCAATTTTTTACTTTTTGTGACTGACTAATCTCACTTAGCATAATGTTTTCCAGTTCCATCTATTTCCCTGCAAATCACAGGATTTTGTTCTTCTTTATGGCTGAGTAAATTTCCATTGTGTACATGTCTCATATTTTTGTAATCCATTCATCTGTTGATGGACAACTTGGCTGGTTCCATAGTTCGCCAATTGTGAACTGTGTGGTTATAAACATAGATACACATGCATTGGCCTGATAGTTTGGTTTCCATTCTTTTGGGTAGATAACCAGAAGTGGTATTGCTGGGTCAGATGGTAGGTTCATTCTCATTCTTCTGAGGATCCTCCATACTGTTTTCTAAGGAGTTGCATTAATTTGCAATTCCACCAACAATGTAATAGAGTTCCCACTTCTCCATCATTTGTTGTTGTTTGTGTTTTTGATGATTGCCATTCTAATTGAGGTTAGGTGTGAAATCTCAAGGTAATTTTGATTTGCATCTCTCTGATTGCTAAAGATATTGAACATTTCCTCAGACATTTATTGGCCATTTGTATTTCTTCTTTTGTGAAGTATCTATTTAGATACTTGCCCAATATTTGATTGGGTTATCTGTTTTCTTTCCTATGAGTTTCTTGAGTTCTCTGTATATTCTAGATATTAGTCCTCTATCGGAGGAGTAGTTGACAAAAAATTTCTCCCATTCTGTGGGCTCTCTGTTGAGGTTCTTCATAGTTTCCTTTGCTGCACAGAAGCTCTTCAGTTTAATGCAATCCCATGTATTGATCTTCCTTTGAGTTGCTTGTGCCATTGGGGTGTTGTTGAGAAAGTTTTTACCTGTGCCTATGTGTTGAGGTGTTGGGCCTATGCCCTCTTCAGGTAGCTGCAAGGTCTCTGGTCTCACTTCCAGGTCTTTGATCCATCTTGATTGACTCTTGTGCAGAGTGAGAAAGTGGGGTTCATTTCCATTTTTCTGCATATGGTTAACCAGTTTTGCCAACACCATTTGTTGAAGAGGCTATTTTTTTTTCAATGCTTCTAAAATACTTATTTTTTCTTACCAATCCTCATTCTGGCTGCTCTTCTTCTGTTAATATGTTAAATATGTACTAGCCAAAAGAAAGCCTATCAATGTAAAGCTATTGATAATTTTCAATCTGGATAATTAATCCATAAACAAATAAATTACCCTAAATAATGTCTCATTTTTTTATCTTCCTTCCACATACTTGGCTGCCTGCCCAGGATTGAACACAGAAAGCCCAGAAGATTACCAGAAGTTCTACCATAAGCTCCCAGAGTCAGCTGACAACCTCAAGGTCCTCTGGGAAGGCAGAACTCTATAATTGCCTGAAGCACCTTCGGGCTTAGCTAGTCCTGAAACTCCTTCAGGCTTACCTAGCTTCATTTCAGCAACTAGTGGTTAGTTCACTCAATATGTCTTATCAGGGAAAACAGACTTTTCATCACTTGTAAAATAAGAAACATCACATTTTTAAAAATTGTAATTAAACTTCCTCCATTCTCTCTGAAAGGTACAGAACAGGACATGTTTCTGTTTAAACACACATACACACAAAGATAAAAGAATAGCAAACTTTATAAGATCATCTATGATATGCAAAGTACTGAGCTAGGTGACTTATGCTTGTTTTTTATATACCAATTAAACTATGTCAGGTATGTTCGTGCATATTTTTATAGATGATGAGACTGAATCTTAACCTAAAGGGGAATTATATTGCCTAATAGGATTAATAACTGAAAATTTACGATGCAAATCTATATAGACCTAATGTCAAAGATGTACTGATTTTATTAAAATTATGCTGCTCCTTCTTGAAAAATATTCAAGCCTCCTTTCTCATTTATTTCACTTTTAAGGGAGTATGGCCTTATCTATTGAACAAAATATACATAACTCAGCAGTGGATGAGAAATTTGGAAAGCACCAGTGGATACTTGCCTGGGAAAGAGCATACAAAAGACCTAATGGCTGTTATTGAATATTTGGGGGAGCATGAACCCAGTTGTTTGGGGCCTAGAATTCATACGATTTGTAAGAGAGGAATTACTAAGAAAAATAGTACAGTAATACAAATGCAAATTTACTTATGAATATGAATATAAAAATAAAGGTAAGCTTTTAAAAAGTCAATGTATACCACATACATCAAAACAGTAAAAACTAATATACTAGTATTTTTATAAATTAACTACCTTTATAGGAAGGCTTTTATAGCATTCTTTTCCCTATATTTTTGGCTGCATATTCCTTAATTGCCCTTTTATAATAAATGTTTTATAATATTTTCTACAATATTTTTATAATATTTTACAGTGATAATTAGGTCTTTTGGCATGATTGATTGAAATTTGTTTTTTTTACTAATGATAAAATAGAAAAGGTTTTTTTTCTCATTTTCACAATTCACCATTACAAATACCATGTAAATTTTTAAGATTGTTAGTAAATTCAAGAAAATCTCTATAAAGTGTCTTTGTCTTGTAAGCTGTCACAGATATAATAGATGTTTATAGTATGGCCAGTTTTATACATTTACAAGCACAGGAATTTTGATGAATTATATTTTGTACAATTCTCATTAAAAATAATGCCTGTATATGGTGTGTTTTTAATTGTATATGTTCCATTGCCCAATACATTCCAAAGAAGAGAAACTTGACTAGAGAAGCATTCACTTAATCTGATAATGTTATAAATGTCCACCAACTATCTTTTACATCCATAGATAAAAATAGCTACAACTCACATACTTCTGATGTGAGACATATTAATGATGTATTCATATTTTGTTACAACCTCTGACACATTTTTGTGTTGTAGCACAGTGAGTAGTAGTAATTTTCTGGAAACCATTGCTTTGTATCAAAATTGATAACAATAACTTAAAAATACATGAAAATTATTGTGAGCAACACAAATATACTACACTAAGCTCAAACTTTGTGCATTCCCAATGAAAGTTCCATGACTAAATCAGCCTCTAGTCTCTCTAATACCACCAAAAATGAAAGAAAATGTAGTAGAGACATTGGAGTGGGAAGAGAAATTTGCCAAAATTGATTGTGAACAAATATCCAGTCTGTGCTAATTTGAATAAAAAGCAAAATAACCCTCAGGGTTATTGCTTGGGTCCTTCATGGAGTCAGAAACCCTTAAGCCTCATACTCATAAGGGTTTTGCATTTGAAGCTTTATTAATCTTATAGTAAATCTACCTCTGTTGGAATTATTTTACAGATAAGGGATACCTGTGTTTTGTGCTTTTCTGTATAATATAAAACTGTATAGCTTGGTCCAAAAACTATAAGAAAGAGTATCTGGTTCAGGTTTAGAAACAAGGAATGCCCAATAATAGGCTGCATCAAAAAAGGGGGAACTCATTACTAAAGCAGTTGAACAAAAAAGCTCTATGACATAAGATTAGAATACCGTTGTATATGAAGAGTCAAGACTCTTAAAGTTCTAACTCAATGTGATATTTAGTTTTTGTTTGTTACCTGTTTTTTTATATGTTTTTATTGGTGCATTATCATCTCACATATAATGTAAATCATGTTGACATTGACATACATGCACACAGCATTTGGTGCCTTCCCCCTGCCTCCCTGTCTCCCCTTTCCCATACAAAGTACTGAGACTGGTATTGGGATTTCCACATATATACACACAGTTGATAGTATTTCCAATAATGAACTTCCCTCAGTCTTTCCCCTCCCCTTCCCTTAGACCACTTCCCTGGCTCCACTGAAGCTTCTTCTCCATTATCTAGAGTCCCTCTAGTATACCAGTTACCCCCTAGCTTGTGCATATTAAAGAAAACATATGTCCCTTCACTTTCTGTGACTGGCTAATCTCACTTAACATAATGTTCTCCAGGTCCTTCCATTTTCTTACAAATGTCATTATTTTATTGTTCTTTATTGCTGAGTAGAATTCCACTGTGTGTATTTCCCATAGTTTTGTGATCCATTCATCTGTTGATGGACACCTGGGTTGATTCCATAATTTGGCTATTGTGAATTGTGCTGCTATGAACATGAGTATGCATATATTACTGTAGTTCTCTGGTTTCACCCTCTTTGGAAAGATACCCAGGAGTGATATAGCTGGATCATATGGAGGATCCATTCCCAGTTTTGTAAGGAATCTCCAAACTGATCTCCATAGCAGCTGAACTAGTTTTCAATTCCACCAATAGTGTAGAAGAGTTGCTGTTTCCCTACATCCTCGCAAACATTTATTGTTATTTCTGATTTGGGTTATATGGAATTTCAATGTAGTTTTTTATTTGTATCTCCCTAATTGCTAATGATGTTGAACATTTTTTCATATATCTATTGGCCATTTGTATCTCTTTTTTTGTGATGTGTCTGTTCAATTCAGTTGCCCACTTCTTGATTCGGTTATTTGTTTTTCTAGTGTAAAGTCTTTTAAGTTCTTTGTATATTCTAGATATTAATCCTCTGGAGTCAATTAGAGATGGCTCAAAGACCTGGCAGGTAGACCAGAGATGGTAAAGCTACCAAAGGAGTGTATAGGTTCAATACTCCAACATATCGGCACAGGTAAAAACTTCCTCAGCATGACCCCCAAAGCTCAGGAAATCAAAACAAGAATTAATAAGTTGGATGGCATTAAACTAAGAGATTTCTGCACATCAAAGGAAACCATTAAGAGTCTAACGAGAAAGCCTATGGAATGGGAGAAGATTTTTACCAGCTATTCCTCTGACAATGATTTATAGTTTTGATACATTAGTTCCCTTTTGCTATTTCTAAATAAGAATTTTGATTGAAAAAAGGAAAGTCAATATTAACAATAAATGTCTCACAAAAACAAAAACAAAACAGAAAAATAAGACTAGCTGCTCAGTTTAAAGCAAAGGGTAGAGGATCAAGAACCAGTACAAGTCTCCTCCTTTTTCCATTCACCCTGCAAAGACCCTTGTAGACTTCGACAGGAATTGAGAGTCTTGAGAAAGCCATTGCTGTATCTCATAGACCAAGGGATTCCTCTTAAGTTTGTACTATCAGTGTGAATTTCTATATGTGAAGCCATTTTACAGTTAACTTAAAAAAAAAAAAAACTTTTATGAAAAGTCTCACTGGGACTTCCTAAAGTGGAGCTTGCAATTTTTAAGGGTGTAGACCATGTGACTTTTAGAATAAGGGAACAACAGGAGTTAGGAGACAAGTCGGCACAGCTTCCTGGTACATCTGTTGTACTTGATGTTAAGTATATGCCATGTTATTTTAATATTAAAATAAGTAAAGAAAATACAAAGTAATACAAAAATTTAAAAGATAAGCTGTATGATTCCAGAGAAAATTATAGTTAAATGATGAGACACTTGCTATTAGAGACCCAGACCCTGCACGAGGTAGGAATAGCACTCATCTCTGCAATTTCAGGGAGAAAGTTCTGTATTAAGTAAATAGATTTGGAACCCAGGTTGAAAGATGGAGATACGGCTCCTCATCTCTGTCCCAGGAATGCCTGGCCATCTTAAAGTCCATACTCAGATACAAAGATGGAAATTAATCCAAGTGATTTTTATTTAAAAACTTCAGAGTTCTTGGCATTTCAAAGGACACTATGGGGTAAAGATATAAAACAAAGTACACAGTCTACATCCTTTAAGATCTTGAAACCTAGTACTGAAAACAGAGACAAATGAATGACTAATCTGAAATATTTGTCAGATGAAGAGCACTCAAGGGGTTGCATTTTGAAGAGCAAAATGCAGTCATGAATTTTCTGTGAGATAGTTATTATAGAAGTATGTGGAGCTGTTTTTATTGAGAGTAATCATGTACCTATCCACAATCTGAAAACAAACAAGCTTTCTGATTATCTTATTTTTCAAAGATAAACATTCTTGAGAGCTAGAAAATAATTCTGAACCTCTGATTGACAATGGATGTAAATTGGTAAACTGAAAGTTTATAAGAAGCTAAAAGCTAAACTTATTAAAGCCCATAATGCATTACTCTATGCAGGGTGATAAAAATAATTTTAATCTGCTTTTGGAAGTTATTTCTTTTTCATTTTATTACCATGCATTTTTCTTGATTTTTGCTTTGAAGAGTTTTTCGTAAGAATCACATTTTCATGTTTTTTTGTAAAGTACTTCCAGGGATATGTTGCCAATTATCCTAGAAAAATAAATAATTTACCTATTTTTCCTTTTGTATTTTGACTCAGTGTCTCACTAAGTTAAGAGCTTTGTTAAATTGCTAACGTTAGCCATGAACCTGCAATCCTCGTCTCAGCTTCCCAAGTACTAAGGTTTCAGGTGTGAGCCTCCATGCCTGGCTGATTTTGTTATTTCAATTAATTCTGTTGATTATCTAGCTACTCCATTTGTTTCTCTTCCTTTGGACCCCTTTTTGCTTAGTTCAAACACTTGACCACACTCACGAAAATAAACTAAAAAAGAGCTAAATTCAAATTTACTAACTTAATGTTTCTGCTTTTGGTGAAATATTTAGTGACTATCACCATTGAATAAAACACTACTACCACATTTGCATTATCCAGGATGGTTTTCTCCTCAAATATGAGGAATTTGGGGACATATCAATATATGACTAGCTACCAACTTAGTTAAACCAAGGCCTATGGCTCAGGCATACCAATGCAGTCTTAATTATTCAGCAGGTTTTAGAAATTCCCAATGCTGGTTGGCAACAACAAATACTATAAAATATAAGCAAAGAACTGTCATGACTAGGGGAAAACCAGCTTGAATAAGGCCAAATTGGGAAGGATTTAGTAAGCAGTAATTAAAAGCAAAAATTTGGAAATCTGAAATAACTGGATTAAGATTCAAAATCTGCTGCTTAGTTTACAAGGAGGATGACTTTGGTAAATAAATCTAAATCTCAGTGACCTCATTGGTAATCTTTACCTCACATTATTAAAGGAGTAATTGAGAAAAATTATATGGCTATATATATTCAAAGAATAAAAATTATCTATATATATTAATTTCAGACCTCTCAAGGCAGCACAAATCCAAATAAAATTCCTTGGGAAGGCATTACCAACATACTCTCTATATATACACAGAATACATATATATAGAGAGAGAGATAAAGGAGAGGAGAGAAGAGGAAAAGAGGGTAGTAGAGAGAGGAAAAGAATATCTACCTAACTATCTATTGGAGCAGGCCAGCTGCTGCCTCAGTTTCCTCATTCTGCAGTCCGCACTGGAAGCTTAAACAGAAAAGACAGACACACACACACACCTTGCAAGGGGAACAAATGTTCAACTTTATTGAGCAGCCTTTGTGACATAAATACTGAGGGTCAACCTTGAGTACCCCCATAGACCCCAAAACTCAGATGACGCAGCATCAAGCAGGTTCCGGAGAAGCATTCTATGTAAAAGGCATGGTTCCGGAGAAGCATTTGTTAATCACATCCTATGTAAATGGTGGAAAACAAAGGCATGGGTGTGGGTCAAAAACCTTGAAGCACTTGACTTTAAGGAATTTACAAATTTACTTATCCTCTGGGTGGGGCAACAGCTGCTTACAAACTGGCTGAATTTTAACTGCCCAAAGTAGCTATCAGCTCCTCATGT
>PVLC010015675.1:0-37121 GCA_004027655.1 Graphiurus murinus
CTCATCCCCCTCTCTCTTGATCCATCTTATGACATCACTGTGGGGTGAAACCATGCAACCTCTCCATTTCAAACCCATCCATCAAATTCCCATATCCTCTAGGAAATAGTTGACCTCCTCCCCCTATTTCTTGGCCCATTGTCTGTTGCTATAATGAAACAGTCTATACTGGGTAATATTTTAAGAAAAGACATTTGTTTATCTCATAGTTTTGGAGGTCTATATAAAATACCTGAGACAGCATCCGTATTATGTTAAGTTAGATTAGCCAGTCACAGAAAGTGAAGGAACATATGTTTTCTTTAACATGCTCAAGCTAGGGAGTAACTGGAATACCAGAGGGACTCTAGATGATAGAGAAGAAACCTGAGTGGAGCCAAGGAAGTGGTCTAAGGGAAATGGAGGGAGAAGACTGTGGTTCATTATTGGAAATACTAACATCAACTGTGTGTACATATGTGAAAATCCCAATGCCAATCTCAGTACTCTGAATAGGGAGGTGGGGGGGTTGCACCAAGTGTTGTGTGCATGTATGTCAATGTCAGCATGATTTACATTATGATGTGAGATGATAATGCACCAATAAAAGCACATAAAAAATAAAGTCTAAATAGTATAGTGCAGGCTCAGTGAGAGCCATCCCTTCACTGCATCACCTGATGGCCACGACAGACAGCAAAGATAGGAACGCATGCCAGGAGCAAGCATATTGATTACATATGGAAGCATATTGATTACATATGGAATCAGGAACAGAGAGAGCCAGGGGAAAGCCACACCCAGGGTTTTGTAACAGTTTTCTCAAAAGAACTACCAAAGAGTTCCAAAAGAACTACCTTCCGAGAACATGTCCCCAGTAACTTAAGGATCTCCCACTAATCTCCACCTTCTGAAGGTTCTACCACCTCCCAGTGACTCCACAGTGGAGACAAAGCCTTTGACACACGAGCCACCGGGGAATACTCAAGATCCAAATAACAGCAAGGCTGGAGAGAACAGTACTGGCACCCACTTGGCTCCGGGGAGGGTTTTCTGGGTGCATCACAGTGAGGCAGATGACATCATGGGAAGAGCAGATGCAAGAGGCTACCTGGGGGCCAGGCTCAGCTATTATAACAACCCATTCTCATAGCACTAACTTCTGCCAGACCCAACCCACTCTGCGAGCCAGAATTAATCCTTTCTAAGGCAGTGCCTATGACTTGACCACCTTCCACTAGACTGCACTTTATAAAGTTTCCACCACTCAACCTTGCCACACACAAACTTTTGGGAGGCAAATCATATCCATACAATAGCATCCTACCTTAGTAATATACATCCTACAAAACTACATGTGATCTATCCTATTCAACTCTATCTCCCTCTGTCAATCAGGGTGGTCTCTTCAATGACTATTCCTTGGGTGTATCTACCCCAAGATTCATTTTTACCATACTTTACAATCTATAAGTCCCCTCCTTAACTAAATCCCAACTACTTTTAGGTTCAGCAAAGTCCCATACCCAACATGAGTTCCATGGTTTATAATACAGACCCTAGAGTAGCAGACCTTCAGTGTGATGTCTGGTTCCATTATACGCCTCAATATTAACTTAAGAAAATTACCTAACTTCTCAGAACCTAATTATTCTTATTTGTAAATAAGAATTTTTTATTATTTATAAATAACTAAAATAATTGAATTGTTTTAATTATTAATTATTGAATAATTGAATAATTAAAATAATTATCTCCCTCTTAGCACTGCATTAAGGGTCAAAAGAGATAATGCAATAAAGAATTAACACAGTTCCTGGTATAAATGATAAGTGAATATTTGCTATTATATACTTTTTCTTTGATCATCTCAATTCCTTTTCTAAATTCATATTTGATAAAAGGATGTTCGGCATGAAAAAAACTAGATAAAATATAATACTTAAGAAAAATTATAAAAAATGTACCTTAAAACATTAACAGCTAATATTTTTGGTGAAATTGTGAGTGATTTTGCTTTTTATCTAATTTGTAATATCCTCAAATTGTATGCAATCAAAATGCCTTTTTTTAAATCATTGAAATAATTTTCTGTGAAAAATGTAGAAATAAAAAGACAGTTATAAGTATTAAGACAGAACTGGAGAAATTAGAACATTCATACAGTGCTAGTGTGAATATAATGTACGGTAGCTACTTTGGACAACAGTTCAGCAGTGTTTCAAAATGTCAAATCTAGAGTTGCTGTATGACCCAACAGTTCCACTCCTAGGTATCTATTCAAGGGAAGTGAAAACCAATATTCCATTGGAATTGTACACAAAATTTCTCAGTAGCATTATTCACTATAGCCCCCAAATGGAAATGACCCAAAGATGAATCAATCAAATGAAATATACTCACACAATATAAAGTATTGACATACTATGACATGGATGAACATCAAAAACATGCTAATGAAAAGGAGAGACACCAAGAAAAGAACAGGCATTGTCTTATTAAATTTAAATGAAAGTCTAGAATAGGCAGATTCACAGAGATAGGAAGTAGATTAGGGATTGCCCAGGGTTGGGGTGAGTGTGGAAAAAGAAGGACAGGGGGACTGAGAATGAATTCTAATAGGCACAAAGCTTTTTGGACAGTGATGAAAATGTTTTAACATTAGATGGTGGTGATGGGTGAACATGTAAAATGGTTCATCCTTTTTAGAAAATAGCTTGATAGCTTTTCAAAATATTAAACTTTGAGTTATCATATGGCACAGAGATATCACTTCTGATATCTAGTGAAAGCACGTATCCACACAAGGATTTGTACACTCCAAAGAGCCAAAAAGTTGAAACAAACCAAATGCTCATCAACATATGAATGAATAAATAAAATGTTAATATACTAAAACCTACTGAATCACTCACTTAGAACTGGAGAATTTATGATATGTAAATTGTGCCTTGATACAGCTGTTTTGAAAAAAGTTTTATAAAAAGCAATGGGAGCCACTTAAGATTTGTAAGTGGGAAAATTGTTTAAAACAACTTGCCAATAGCTATTAAGAATTATGCAAATTAAAAATTTAAAGATACATTTTAAAAAATTCACATATCACTTTGAAGCTGTAAAACTTTAGGGAGTGTAACAGCAACTACTACAATTTTTGCATATTAGCTCTGTACCAGGGACTGCACCAGTGCCTTTAGTCCTAATCATGGCAACAATGCAGCAGGATGGATAGCATTAACACCCTTTTGTGGATGAGCCAAATAGGGAGAAGAAATAACTTGGCCAAGGTCACAGAGTTAGTAAGTGGCTAGAAAGGAAGTCAGCCCTGCTGTGTCTGATTTTTAAAGCCCATATTCTTTCCAAGCCTCTAGACCACCTTGCAGCGTGACCTCAGCCCCCTCTCTGTTCCCTCCAGCCTCTTTTTTCACTTGCTTAGTTTGTTGCTAGGCCTTGGCTTGGAGCTCTCACCGGGCACATTCAGGTCCTTAGACCACTTAGTTAATACTATCTCTGCTTATCACATAATGCTTTATTTATTTATTTATTTATTTATTTATTTATTTATTTATTTATTTATTATCTACTTGCCTTTGTCCTCCAGAGCTAATGATTATCTTTTCACTCCTGTAACTTTAACACCTAACACTATGTTTGTATATAATAGGTACTCGGAATTTTTTTTTTTTGGTTTAATGCATTACTGAATGAATGAATGAATGAATGAATAAATAAATGGGTGCTATTGACTAATTTATTAGAGTAGAGAATAGAGGCGATCAATGACTATCACTAAGTCATCCTACATATTGCTTACCAAATATACATTAAACATTTTATCATTTCCAAATCTTTAGTCATATCCTAGGAATACAAAAAATGAATATAACCCAGATTATTTTCTTAGAGCTCACGAGAGAGTCCTCTAAGACAGACACACACTTGAGTATCATAGTATTCTTAGCTTCATGTTATTCGATTAGCATTTTAACTAGGTGCTGAGTGTCTGCAGTGAAGAAAATAATAATTATGTGTATGAGAAGTTTTACATATCTTATAAACTCATAGAATAGTTTTGAGATGATCCTAAATTGCCTCATGTTTTTTTCAGGACCTTATCAAAGTTTACCTATTCTTGGGATCCTTATACAAAAGGATCCCAAGAATGCTTCCTGGATGGCACCATTGTTTTTTAGGATAGGATCAGAAATATCCTTGCTCAAGTTTAAACTATATGAGAAACAAAAAGATTCTCTTGCTTCCATAAATATGTGAAGTATCACCAAAACAACCTGAGGCAGACTAGCTCTAATACTCAAGTTTAATCATTCATTTCTCTCATGTCACTCTGATTTTCCTCACTTGAGATAAATGTGGCCTGACATATTGATTATCCATTCTTGGCCATGGAGGAGGCACTTTTATTCTCATATTGATCAAACTGTTTAGTATAGGGGAGTTTGCTTCTATAGATGTCGTATGATGTTTCAGAAAGGTTATGGTTTGGAAAAAGATGTAACCCCATTAAACTCTGTGTCACTGTATTGTAACAGCTGCACATTCAGCAGGAGTGACCTGGTCCTCAGAGTCTGCCCTGGAAGGGTTCTGCCCTCTGACCTGCTGGTGGCAGGAAGTGCCAGGGCTCTCCAACTGAGGCATAACTCCTTAACAACACTGTTGGAATCCTTACCTCCACTGAATTCTATAACTTACATACCATAAAATTCACTTGTTTTCAATTTACAATCCACCAGTTTTTTAGTATGTTTATTGAGTCACATAACCATCACCATAAACCATTTTGGAATAATTTCCCCTTCCTATAAGATCCCCCATTCCCATTTATAGCTAGTCCACATTCTACCTCCCAGCCTCAGGCAATCACTAATCTATTTTCTCTCTCCAGAGATTTGTCTTTTGTGTATATTTTATATACATGAAAACAAATAATACATCTTCTTTTGTGTCTGGTTTCTTTGAATTAGCATAACAGTTTTGAGGTGCATCCCTGTTATCAGAAGTCCATTGTATTTTATTGCTAAATAGTTATATGGATGTGCCACACTTTGTTTCACCCTTCACCATTTTGTAGATATCTGGGTTGTTTCCACTTTGGAGGTATTGTTAATGGTGCTACTGTGAACATTGTGTGCAAGTCCTCTTGTGGATACATATATTTATTTATTTTGGGTGGATACCTAGGAGTAGAATTGCATCAAATTACAACTCTAGGTTTAACATTTTAGGAAACTGACAAACTATTTTCAAAGTGGCTATACCATTTTACATTCTTACTAGTAATGTATCTGAGTTCCCATTTTTCACATATTTAACTCAGGGGCATTCTACCTCCGAGCTACACCCCCAGCCCTATTTTTTATTCTTTATTTTGAAACAGAGTCTCACTGAGTTGCGGAGTGCCTCACTAGGTAGCTGAGGCTGGCCGCGAACCCGGATCCTCCGGTCTCAGCCTCCCGAATGCTGGGATTACAAGCGTGTGCCACCACGCCCGGCTTGATTGTAGATTTTTAATGGATGTAAAATGACATATCATTGCTGTTTTGATTTATATTTCTCTTATGACTAGTGATGCAGAGCTTCTTTTCATGTAATTATTAGGAATTTGTGTGTCTTTGTTGGTGGAATGTCTATTCAAATCATTTTTTAAATTATTTGTCTTCTTATTGAGTTATACAAGTTCTTTATATATTCTTGATACAAGTCCCTTATCAGATAAACAATATGCCCATGTTTTATTATATTCTATGGGTTGTTTTTTAACTTTCTTAATGATGTCTAAGTGATTTTAATTTTGATGAAGTCTAATTTTTCTTTTATTGGTCATGGTTTTAGTGTCATATCTAAGATATCATTGCCTGACCCAAGGTCTCAAACATTTTTTATGCGCTGTCTTAAAATTCTGTATTGTTAGTCTTTACCTTTAGAGATAACTCTCATTCATTTGGGGTTAATTTTTCCATGTACTGTGAAATAAGCCTAAGTTCTTTTTTAATTTTGCGCATTCAGTTGTCTTAGTGCTGTATATTGAAGAGAAAGCTATTACCCCCATTGAATTGCTTTGGCGCCTCTGTTGGATATCAGTTGACCTTAAACATGAGAGTTTATTTCTGAACTCTCAATTCTATCCCATTGATTTATATGTCTATCTTTATGTCAGTACTACACTGCTTTAATACATAAGTTTTGAGAGTTGATGGAAACTTTTAACCTAAGAGATTAGTTAGGAATGAGTGAATCCATTGCATTTTTAAAGTTACCTCATCAATATATAGTGCAAGAAATGACTATATACAGACAAATGAGGAAAATAAAAGAAAAATTAGAATAGAAAAAATAAAGCAAACAAAATTATTACAGAAAAACCATACCATGTATGATTTGCTGCTAGTTGTAATTATTATCGTGATTCTCAGCTTGCCGATAGTCAGAAGTAAATAGGAACATATGCATAAAATATGTTTAATAAAATTAAATTTCTTTTTTTTTCTTTTGGTACTGGGGATTGAACTCAGGGGCATTCTACCTCCGAGCTACACCCCCAGCCCTATTTTTTATTCTTTATTTTGAAACCGAGTCTCACTAAGTTGCAGAGTGCCTCACTAGGTAGCTGAGGCTGGCCGCGAACCCAGATCCTCCGGTCTCAGCCTCCCGAATGCTGGGATTACAAGCGTGCGCCACCACGCCCGGCTAAAATTAAATTTCTTAATAAAAATAATTCTTTTTGGCTCTTGGACTAGAGGGAAGGGACTTTACCCTGTGTGTTCATAAAAAGAAGATTGTATAAGGTAATAAATAGCCTCCTTACCAGAACTCTTGCCTTGAATAAAGCAAAAGGCTTCAGATTTTTCTTACTAAGTTCTGCAGTGTAGACCAATTACAACTAATGTATTCAAATCTTCACAAAGGCTGAACAAAGGAAATCTGCCTAGAATTTGGTTGATCCTGAGACAGATGTTACTATGAATGCCATCATTCCATAAATAAAGTTTCTTTCAATTTTTTTCTGATGTATAGGGTTGCAAAGAATTCAGAATTTTACTTCTGAAAAGAAGTTAAAATGCAGTGACACTGTGTTCTAAGTTAAGATCAAAACTACCTATTCTAGTAAATAAACTTGAGCAAAGAGTTATATTGAGGTGCTTTTATAAAAGAGAAATGGCCTGATAAGAATGTTTAACTCATTAAGATAATTAACCCTACCCCTCCTCCTGGCAAAAATGGGACAAGAAAAGCTTATTCCTCTAAGGAAGAGCCAAATTAGCCTCAAGAATAAATCTTTAAATTGGGCAGATACAGAGTTTGCAAACCTAGCCATATCTCTGGATCCCCCCACCCCCGCCCACAGCCAAGAAAGATTATATAAGGAGATGATTATTCTAAAACTCAGGTCCCTTTCAATTAAAATTCCATCTGAAAATACCAATACAGAAAATACAATTGATGTTGTTTTAACTTTACAGCATCAATTCTCTGGATTCCTAAAGAGGACTGTTATTGGCTGAATGGTGTGAATCGTCATACCTGGAATCTGGTGTGAATCTTCATACCTGGAGACAGATATGAAGGTACATAACCTCAGTGTGCTGCTTAATACCAGACTAAGTCACTGTTCCTATTGGTACTGCACACAGTGTCTTGAAATTCAAGGTCATTAGGAGAAAAATAGTCCTAGAATTAGGAAGACTTGGTTGACGAGTAAGTGGAGCAAATGTAGAGTCTCATCAAGCACTGTGTCTGAGAAGGGTGTTATCAAATCATAGATTATGCAGCCCAAAACCCATTCCACCTCTCAAGGAAGAGCCAGGAAGAGGCCTTTTCCTGAGCCAGGGTAGATTGTGCGATCACTTTGTATAAAATGGGAGCGGAAGTCAATGCAGAGAGAGAATTAACCTTGACCAGGCTATGCATGAAGACCTGAAAAAGAAAAAAGGACACGAAACATAGTATTATAATTATGGCCTGGGCTTTAATGGTGGATTAAAACACTCTTGAGAAAAAAAATAATCTTCCAATAATACCAGTCTGCTCACTTTGGGAAGCTAGACTCAATCACTTTGGTATGCAGTAAGAAATTCCTTAGGGTAGTCAAGCCAACATTGGCCTTACTATGCCTCCATTCTCTTTGGATCCAATTTATTAGGCACAATATAATATCCAGTGTTGATTTTGTCAAAATAAGAGCTTTTATGAGAAAAAGGAAGGAGAAGGAATAATTCATTTGAAGTTGGCTCCACCCAAGACTGAATAGATTGGGAGCTCTGGAAGTGACCTCTGCATTTTAACAAACCCTCCAGATGACTTGGTTGTACTAAGCGGGAGAAACATTTTTGTAAGGTATTTGAAAGTAAGAGGAAGAAAAAAATAATTGATACATTGACCCAAAATGCTCTAAATCTGATAAAAACTATGAATCCACATATACAAGGAGCTCAATAAACCTGAGGCTCAAGAAAAATAAAGAAATAACATCAGAGCATATCATAATTAACTTGCTAACCATAGTTGATAAAAGAAAAATAGTAAAAGAAATCAGTATAAAAATACAATACAGAGTAAAAACGATCAGGATTATAGAATTTCCTTATTAGAAATAAGGCCAATGAAATAACATCTTTGATGCTATTCTAAAATTCAAGTCCTTTTTAGTTAACTAAAATTCTATCATTTTGTAATGAGAGGGAAAAAATTATCAACCTAGAATTCTATACTCAGGATAATTATCCTTGAAAAGCAAAGGGGAAAAAAAATTTAGCCATAAACTTTTTAATCACAAAAAAACCCTCACTCTAAGAAGTATTAAATTAAGTCCTCAGAAAGAAGGAAAATAGTATCAGATAGAAATATAAATCTATGCAAAGCAGTGAAGAATAGTGAAAATAATGATTATATGAGTAGATATGTGCCATTTTATACTATTTAGATCAGTTTAAAAGGTAATCAACTAAACAAAATAACAATGGAGTATATGCATGTACAAGTAAAATAAATGACAATAGTACTAAGGTTATGAGAGAAATGGAAGGATACTGTCCTGTTTTTGCATCAAATGTGAAGTGGAATTATATCATCTGAAGGTAAACTGTGGTAAGTTAAAATGTAAGTAAAATGAGCCCAAAGACTTTAAATCATAATGTAGCCACTAAAATAAAGCAAGAGTTGCAGCTAGCAAGCCAACAAGTTAGTCAAGACTAAATCATAAAAGCAAAATCACTTAATCAAAAAAAAAATCTGAAAAGGATAAATTTTTAAAAAGGAAGGAATAGATAAGACAAATGGAAAACAAACGCAAGATTAGCATTTTAAACCAAACCACAGCAATAATTACATTAAGTGTAAAAACCCTAAATACTTCTATCAAAAGGCCAATTGTAAGACTGGGTATGACACAAATATGTGCTGCCTACAAGTAATACCCTTTAAAAATAGGTACAAATGTGTTAAAGTGTCAATGGTTGTCCAGAAGTTTAGAATTAATGTATGCATAACACTTAGTAGTGTGTTGGAAAAAAATAGTTAATAGATCTCCTGCTGTTTAGTTGGGAAAGGTTCACATGGTTTATGAAGAATTTGAGTGTCTTAATTTGAGTGTCTTTGTCATATGATGTTCAACATCTCTGAAATGTTTAGTCCACTTAAGAACTTTAATCCTTCCTCTGCAACAATTAGAGAGTGAGGTATTTTGATTAATCACTTATAAGAAACAGTTCTTTGGATATGAACTCCTTCCACACTATAGAGAGCTGAAAGTATGGATAGGAATGCTTTTTCTCTCACATACTAATAGGTTCATTTGAGTATTAATTTGTGTGTGTGTATGTTGGGGGGGTGAGTACCCAGGGGTGTTCTACCTCTGAGCTACATCCCCAGCCCATTTTCCTTTTTTATAAAAATTATTTTATTTTGAAAGATGGGCTTGCCAAGTTGCTGAGGGACCTTGCTAAATTACTGAGGCTGGCCTCAAACTTTCGATCCTCCTATTTCAGTCTCAAATCTCAAGCAGTGGGATTACAGGCATGTATGCTACCACACCCAGTGAGGATTAATTTCAAGGAGGTAACATGGTGATCAGATTTCCTGGCTATACTTTGATTTGAAAGCTGATACATTATCCCAGAATACTCAGCCTGGTTCTCTGGTGTTTAGCAAGCCAAAGGCAGGCATTATTTGTACATCCTCCCATCCCCCATGCCAAGGAACTTTGCAGTCCCATCAGTCTCCATTTTTACGGGAACAAGAAGAAAGCAAGAGGAAGATCCAAATGCATGCTTGATGATCAAGGTGAGATATCTGATTTTTTTAAAAAAATGATTATAGAGTCAATGAACAGTGGGCAAGATTGCAAAGAAACTTGAATGGTAGTATTAATGCTACAAATGTTGACATTCCCAATATTCATCTAGAAATAAATATAGGATTTTGGATAGTAATTCTCGTATTTTCTCTGATGGACTTGAAAATCATTAGGCATCCAATGGTTGGGCTACTTTTGCATCTTCAAATTTTCAATATTTCCACCCATCACCAAAGATGCAAAAAGCAAATAACCACAACAAATCTATACTCAAATCTATATTTGATGTCAGAGTGCTCTCTCTTCCTCTCTTTACTATATTTTATTGGACATCTGATGAGTCCTGAGAGGAAATCTAATTTTTTTTTATAGTTTCTTTATTTTGTGTGTGTGCCTGTACATTTATGTTTATTGACTGATGAATTACCATATGTTACTTTCAATTCACCTTCCTTCTTATGTGATTCTTTGGTGTGTGTGTGTGTGTGTGTGTGTGTGTGTGTGTGTGTGTGTGTGTTACTGGGAATTGAACCCAGGACCTTTCTACTTTTCAGCTACACCCCTAACCCTACTTTATTTTTTGTTTGGGAATAGGGTCTCACTGAGTTGAGGAGGGCCTCACAAAGTTGCTGAGGCTGGTCTCGAACCTGCTATCCTCCTGTCTCAGCCTCCCAAGTACTGGGATTACCAGTGATACATCCCAGCACTCAGCTCCTCACTTTGTTTTATCTGAGGTTTTAATGAAATTTCTTTTTGTCGTGAAATCTTATGTGTTATTTAACCTTGATATTAGTAAATATGTGATTCTTTGTGCCCATTTCTCAAAAAGGAAAATGATTTGAATTTGTCTTTTTTTTTTTTTTTTTTGCTAGGGATTGAACCCAGAGGCATTCTACATCTGAGCTACACCCCCACCCCATTTTTTTATCCTTTATTTTTGAAACAGGGTCCCACTAAGTTGCAGAGTTCTTCACTAAGTAGCTGAGGCTGTCTGCAAACCTGCCATCCTCCTGTCTCAGCCTCCTAAGTACCGGGATTACAAGTGTGCACCACCATCCCTGGCTTAGTTTGCCTTTTTATTGTATGAGATACCATTGATCTATGTACATATTTTCTCTCCCAAGCATGACTTGAGTGTTTTACTGGAATAAGAGCTCAAATTTTGTATGGCTTGTGTATAGAATACATTGTTGTATGATGATTACACATGTAATTTCATCCAACTGGTCCCCATGTCATACTAATTTTTGTTATCAAAGTCAGAGTTAGAGCTAGGCATGGTGGTGCATGCCTGTAATCCAAGTACTTGGGAGGCTGAGACAGGAGAATTGCAGATTCAAGGCCAGCCCCTCAATGACTTAGCAAGACCCTGTTTCAGAAATAAGAAAATAAAATTGGGCTGGGGGTATAGCTTGGAGGTAGAATGCTCTGGGTTCAACCTCTACTACAATAAAAAAAAAAGAGTTAGAAATTAAGTTGTCATTGATTGTTTTGGGTATGCTTCCATATGAAAAGGCTCATGTTACAGAAAGCTTCCTCAATCCAGAATTTTCAAATCTTGTATTTGCCCTAACATGGGTTCTGCTCTTTTACCATACTCCACCCTAGCCCTGATGCTTTTCCAACTACTTCTACAACTAGTGGCTTCAAATAAACTCAGAGAACAACATTTGTTAAGAGGAGGTTAACAGATACTAAACAGAACCACTGCATTGACAATTGCTTTCTGAAGAATAAAAAAAAGTATTTAAAAAGAGAGTGTCTTATAGAAGGGGAAACGTGGGTAAATGATAAAAGCATGTGTTTGTCTTTAGGAAGGCTGGTTTCATACATGAATACCATATTGTCAAAGCCTTTCCTTCATAGTTTGCACCTTAAACAGAGGTTTCTATTCTTGAGCACACAAATGGGCTTCAAGGGTAGAGCTACCTGAGGTATGTGTAATCTGTGTGTATATGTGTGTATGTTTGGGTGTGTGCACACTTTGGGGGCACTAGCTCTGTCATGCTCACTGTGTTTTCAAAAGGTCAGTATATCAAGTGCCTATGGAGTCTCCCAGCCATCTCAGCCTCATCTTGTCCCTGGGCCCCGCCTT
This sequence comes from Graphiurus murinus, assembly GCA_004027655.1. Lineage (NCBI taxonomy): Eukaryota > Metazoa > Chordata > Mammalia > Rodentia > Gliridae > Graphiurus > Graphiurus murinus. Next base: position 12,384 of record PVLC010015675.1, read on the forward strand.
GCACTGCCCAAGTCCTCCACTCTCCACATCTGCACAGGTTTTGAACAGCTTTCTGCTTCTGCAACTCAAAAGCACTCTACCCTACTCATTCCATTCTTCCCTGACACCACTGTATCCACGTAGCATTCTGATCTATTGGCTTTTGCTGATTGATGGATTCCAAACCTAATAGGACAATATTTTGCTGTTTTAGCCCCAAAGAAAAAAGTTCTAACTTCTTTCAAAATTTCCTCAGAAGTTCTCTTAGACCTCAGGTACTCCCCAGATGATAATACATTTCTGTGGTGACTTTCTCTTCTTCCCTGCTTTATCCTTTATTGTCCCGCTCTCTTCCCTGCAGAAATTACATTCTCGAACCAACTATTGGCACATTGGCTTTTTTCCTCAAGAGAAACCTAAGTTCAGACTACTAATGGCTTAAAAAGTATCAAGAGCCACTAAGAACCTCTACAGCTTCCCACCTGAGCACCAGCTTGTCCAAATCTGTCCTTTACCAATCTGTCAGAACCCAATGACTGTGGCAGGCATCAGAATCTGAATTCATGCTGTATATTTGGTGTGATCTGCTAGCTGTACTTCCCCTCTAATACAGCTTTGGGGCTCTATATTTATGAAAGTGTGAACTGAATTTTCTCTCTTCAAGTGGAACAAAAATACTCTAGTAATCACAGCATCCAGAAGTCTAGTTTGTCAAGAGTTAACCAGCGCCATGACCCCTTTTTATCCATTTCACCAATACTAGACTTAAGTCATTTGCTGCTGCTTAAATATGCCTTTTCTGGCACATGGAGGAAGGCAAAATGTCAGATGATGCCAGTAATCCACGCCCTTTAATAAGGGAGGGGCCCCCTTTGCGGGCAGGCAAGACCTGTTAATATGATAGGACATCACTCTCCAAAGTCAACGGATTTTGCAGGTGTAATTAAAGACCCCTAATCAGATAACTTTGTGTTAATCAAAGGGAAATTATCAGGGGTGGCTTCTATTAATCAGGTGAACCCTTGGTTTAGAACTTTTCTGAGCTGGGAGGCTCTCTTCTACTCTCTTAAAGAAGCAAGTCATTCTGAGTTGCGTAGCTGCAAAGCAATTAATTGTGCCACCAATCACATGAATTTGCAAGAAGACCCCAATCCTAGTCAACATTTTGCAGCCTTGTGAGTCTCTGAGGAGAGGATCCAGCGAGAGTTCAGACTTCTGACCCACAGAAACCATAAGATAAGACATGTGTATTATTCAAAGCTACTAAATTTGTGGCAATTGATTATACAACCACCAGCGGGCTAATACATAGCACCTGTTACATAGTTTTTGTTTACACAAATGCTTCCTTGCTAGGCACAGTGTTTCTAAAGGGCAGTGTCTATGTTCCTTCCATTTTGATTTCACCACTATCTAGCAACTTTGTATATATAATAAAATTTTAATAAACCCTTATTAGTAAATGACTAATGATTAGCATCCTGAAAATGAAAAGTATAAAAGTACCATTTAGGCTTTTGCAATCTTTCCAATATTAACTCTCAAGTCTCATTGTGTCTTGGCAAAATTTATAAAACACATTTAGTTTTCCTTTTTTTTTTTTTTTTCAGGGTTCTAATCTCATCAGTAGATAAATCCACTGAAGGGTTTGTGATTTCTTTTTTTTTTAATTTTTTAAAATATTTTTTTATTTATATTTTTAGCATTGGTTTTTTTTATACATTTCTTGAGTACAACAGGGTTACATAGACATTTATGACATATCAATCATTGTCAGATCACAAACAGCACCATTTCTTTGTTTTACACGTATAGTCCACATTCTTAACTTAGCCTGGTAAAGCAAACTTTCTAGAGGCATAAAACCATACTCCCTTAGGGTCATATATTTACTCTCTAGGAAGTAGGAGGGTCTTTCATCTACGCATCTTAGGGGCAATCTCCAGACTTTGAGACGCCAATGTAGCCATAGCAGAAGAGTCAGTGTAATTGCTCATGTATGCAGATAGCAACTGCCAGGGGGGGAAAGGGCCCAGATGGGCTCCCACAACTCCCCCATTTTTATTTTAAAATGCACAAAGGACTGTGCCTGTCTTAGGTCGTTTCCTACCAGGCGCTTAATCTTACCCGTCATGGGGTCTCGATGAGTCATTCAACGAGCCCTGTCTTAGGTTGATTTGCCCTGAGAAAATCAAACCCGTCATTGACTACCAGGCCCTGTGCGAGGCAGTGCTTGCATTTTTATTCCATGTAAATCTGCTCATATACTGACATAGGCATTGATCACAAGGTGTATAACGAGTGGTAGAATGCATAATCCTAGAATGACTATTGCTGTTGCTATGATAGCTCCTCTTAGCAAGGAGGTAAACAAGGGCCAGGTAGTGACCAAGGCTTGAAGCCGACCTACAAATGTCTTAGCTGTTTCTGCCAGGTTAATAGAAGTGGGCTTTGCATTACATTACGTAGCACATTTAGTTTTCAAAATTCTTTCATGTACATAATTTTGTTTGAGTTTGGCTAATATTACCCAATGCAAACAAAGTTGCTAGGTCCTGAGGGTATTTGACAATTTCAAGAAATATTCTCAAGCCATACTTTACTTCTATAGCCTTGCTTGCCAAAGTTGATGAAACATCTTTACTGAAATTCAAGAATCTGGTGGGATTTTGCCAAATTGGTGTCAGGTAAGTACCAAGCTGGAAAACTAAAGGATATTTAGATGTGGAATATAATTTTCTGAGTCTCTTTTAAAATGAGTGATAATAGTTATCAATATATAAGTCTACCATAATGAATTGCCCAAATATTAAAGCTTAATGTTTAATCTTACTGTATAACTCAGGAACATTGAATGAATTAGTATTTCTAATGTACCTTAAGGTACTTTGATTAAAGATGTTGGAACAATACAAAAATTTTGACCTCTAGTAAGATGATGGCAGAATTGTCTAAAAAAAAATTGAGGGGCATTAGAAAAGTAAGAACAGTCATCAAGTGAGAACAAAGAAATTTTAAAAAGATAGCACAAATGCGATTTTATGTGCAAGGACATTTTTATATTTAAAATGCTTTACCAAAATCTATTTCTGAAAATTAGTTGAATTTTTTATATTTGTTACTCTTATTCTTGGGCATATTCATGCTTGGAAAGCAGATACTTGAAGATGAAATCAATATAGTTGTACAGATGATAGAAGAGAATAAATAAGGCATCCTTTTAATAAATATAAGTTCAGACCCAGAAACTAGACCCTACATTGGATTATTAGTTAATTTTAATATACATGTTATTTAAAATTACACTTTGAGAAATTAATGTGGCTATGATCATGGAATTAACTACCTAGAAATTAGCTATCTTAATCTGTTTTGAAAGCTTGTCATTACAGTTCTGCGGAAGCCTCAAAGCCCTGGGCATGAATGAAATACTGAGATCAGAGATAAAATTCTCAAAAGAAAAAAAGATAAAGCTATTTTGTGAGTGGGAGATAAAAAGTTATTACAGGCTAACCCTTTCTCATGTCAATTTCTTAAATGTGAAAAATATCCAATGAACCCATTAAATACATTTTGACAGACTAACAGCAGGAGGCTTGTTGACCTTTCACCTCTTATTGATTTCCCCTTCAGTCGTTTTCCTTGGTGATTTCCACTTTTCCTGCATATATTTTGCCTCCCAGTCTACTCTCCACATGCCACTTCTGTAATCACTTACAGCAGAAATCCACAAAGCCCTGACTTGCACTGACAGAGAGAACCTGAAAATAAAATAGCCCTTTACACACATCTATCAGTAACTTCCTCAGTCAGCATGTTATTTCTATAAAACATAGATATCCCTGCCATCTCAATAATGTGGCTGAAAAGATAAACACTAGGGTGAGTCAAAATGGTCATTAATTATTATTTATTCATATGGTCATCAATTCCAGGGGCATTGATTAATGGACCACTCAAAGTATGATACCAAAATGGAGACACAGGGATAGAAAAGGAAGTATAGGGTGGTCTTCTTCAACCCAGTTGTAGAAAAGTCATATATATATATATATACACACACATATATATATATATATATATATATATATATATATATATGGTATGTGTATATGTGTGTGTGTATATATATGTATGTGTGTATGCATATACATATACATACATACATATATATTTTCATATATATATGAAAGACCCTGGAAAGAAATCTCATAGTAAAAAATGAGCCATCAAGCTAGCATTTATAGATGCCAAGGAATTGAAATTAAGTGAGAAAGTTATATTCACCAACTTTCTTTGATGGAGTCAAGAAGCAAACTAGAAGCAAAATCAGAAGTTGTTCTGATTTTATTTTTAATAGTATTGTAATGTGTCATGTTTGTTTTCAGTAAGGAGTCATCATCAACAACAACAGTAAATATTACTACGCAGAATTGGAACCAATAATCCAACAACAAAAGCTATAGTGAAAGGGAGAGATGTCAGTGTTTGGAGGGGCACATATGAGTTGTAAAGGGGCTTTTAAAAGACCCTATATTTGTTATCTGCAAAAGGATTCTTAATTTAGATTTTTGAGGCCTTGTGAAAATAATGTTATGGTTTTTCACCTCCTTAGATTTTAGGTGTTAGCTGATGTTTGCTCTTGTGGGTAGTCACATGCCCCCAACATGTGGCTATCCTCCTCTGTTTTTCAACTTGTACTGATTTTAAAAGAGGGCTTCCTGTTCTCCTCTCTCTCTCTCAAAAAAAAAAAAAAAAAAAAAAGGCAAAATCATTCCACATAGTATTGATGAGCATTACAGGTTTGGTTGAGAATTTCTTAAGGAGAAGGAGGCATATGTTTGCACCAGAAAGATGTGAATCCTGAGGCATCTGTGCTCTTCTCCAAACCTCTCTTTGGCTGCCAGTCACTGGAGTATTTCTTCTTCGCACTTGTGCAGTGGCTGCAGCTTCCTTAAATCCACTTTGTGGTTCCAGAAATGTTCTCCCAGCTTCTCCCCATGATCTATGTCCATTTTTTATGCAGATAACCTCAGCTCTGATTCGGCTCCAGGCTGTCATGTCAGTCCACCTTATTTGCTTCCAAACAAAGAATTCATCAGTTTCATATATATCTATATATACTTTTATTCGTGCATTGTAATTATACATCATAGTGAGATTCAAAGATCCCATTCTGCTTCTCCCCGCCCCGTACATGTTATTAAGATTGGTAGTGATACTTTCATATATGGGCATATCATTATTTGAACTGGATCCCTCAATCCTTCTTTCCTTCTCTCTCACCTCCCTCCCCCAGTCTCTTTCCACTATTCTATTGGTCTCTCTCCTCATTTACCTGAAGTCCCTTTTGTTGCCTTTTTTCTCTCTAGCTTCCACATATGAGAGAAAACATATGACCTTTGACTTTATGAGACAGGCTAATTTCACTTAGCATAATATTCTCTACTTCCATCTATTTTCTTGCAAATGGCATAATTTTGTTCTTCTGTATAGCCAAGTAAAATTCTATTTTACATATATATATATTATATATATTATACATATATTATATATATATTATATATATAATTTTCTTTATCCATTCATCTTTTGACAGATACCTAGGCTAGTTCTATAATTTGGCATTTGGCTATTGTGAATTGTGATGCTATAAACATGAAACTGCATGTATCACTATAGTATTTTGGCTTTAATTCTTTTGGAAAGATACTAAGGCGTGGCATAGCTGGATCCTGTGGTGGTTCTATTTCTAGTCTTTTGAGTAAATCCCATATTGAACTCCATAGTGGCTGTACTAATTTACAGTCCTATCAATAGAGTATAAATTTTGATTTCCCCACATCCTTGCCATCACTTATTATTGTTTGTATTCTTTTTTTTTTTTTTTTTTTTTTTTTGCGGTATTGGGGATTGAACTCAGGGGCATTCTACCTCCGAGCCATACCCCCAGCCCTATTTTTTATTCTTTATTTTGAAACCGAGTCTCACTAAGTTGCGGAGTGCCTCACTAGGTAGCTGAGGCTGGCCGCGAACCCGGATCCTCCGGTCTCAGCCTCCCAAATGCTGGGATTACAAGCGTGCGCCACCACGCCCGGCTATTGTTTGTATTCTTAATGATTGCCATTGTAACTGGAGATAGATGGAATCTTGGTGTAGTTTTTTGATTTGCATTTTGCTGATTGCTAATGATGTTTAACATTTTTTTGTGTATTTATTGGCCATTTGTATTTTTTTAAAGATGTATCTCTTCAGTCTAAATGCCCATTTTTATTGGGTCATTTGTTTTTTGTTTTTGTTTTTGTTTTTAGTTTTATATTTTGAAATTCTGAGCAATTAAACCATGCTGCAGGCATCACAACACCTGATATCAAATTATACTGTAGAACTATAGTAACAAAAATAGGATGCTTTGTTGCAAAAACAGACACATGGACCAATGGAATAGAATAGAAGATACAGAAACAAATCCTCACACTTAGAGACAGTTGATTTTTTATGCAGAATCAAAAACATACACTGGAAAAAAGATAGGCTTTTCACAAATGGTGCTGTGAAAACTGGATATGCATATGTAGAAGAATGAAATTAGAATCCTATCTCTCAGTTTACACAAGAGTACATTTAATATGTATCAAAGACCTAGAAAGTAGGCCATAAAGTTTATAATTACTAGAAGAAAACATAGGACCAATTGTCAAACATATAGGGACTGGTAAAGACTTCCTCAATAAGACCCCCAAAGCTCAGAAAATAAAACTGAGAATCAATAAATGGAATAGCATCAAATTAAAAAAAAAAACTTCCACAGACTAAAGGACACAACCAAGGGTCTGAGGAGACAGCCTACAGAATGGGAGAAAATCTTTGCCAGCTACTCCTCTGATAGAGGACTAATATCTAGAATATATAGAGAACTTTTTCAAAAAAGGACTCATTGTTTCTTTATTGGTTCCACCTCATTCCTAAGTCAACGGGAGATTGCGCATTAAGGATAGTGATATCCTCACCCTAATATCTTCTAAAATTTGGAATTATGGAGATATAGGAATAATTTAACGTTAATACAGATAAAATGAAATTAGGGTAAATCTTATTCTTCTTTAAATTCTCAATTAGTTCTCTTCAACAAATGTCTCAAGGTTTCTCTTTCTCCACAGATTCCCTATTATGAACTGAGTGTTGTGTCTCCTCCAAATTCACATGTTCAAGCCCTGACCCTCAATGTGGCAGTATTTGGATAAACAGCCTATGAGGAAGTGATGAAGATTAAATGAAGTCCTAAGGGGAGGTCCTAATCCACTAGAGCTGGAGTCTATACATGAGGACGCAGTGAGAAGGAAGCTGTCTGCAAGACAGACCCCACTAGACACCAATGCACTGACACCTTGGTTGTGTACTTCTAGTCTCCAGAGCTGTGAGAAAAATAAAATTTCTGCTGGTTATGCCACCCAGCCCACAGTATTCTGTTGTGGCAGCCTAAACTGGCTAAAATGACCCTGTCCTCCACAATCTCCCCATGCACTTGGCAGATGATCTTGCCTCTGGCTTCACTGAGAAAATTGAGGTCCTTAAGAACTAACTTCTTCATCTTCCTTACTACACTACCTACAAGCATCTCCACTTCCTCCTATTCTGTCTTGCGTCCCTGGTTTCTGCTGAAGAGTTGATGGTGCTCCTGTTCAAGACTTGCCCCCTGTTTCACACTGAGATGCATTCCTTCTTTTTTCTTTATTATTTGTTACTCATTTATTTTGGTACTGAAGGTTGAATCCAGGGGTGTTCAACCTCTGAGCTACAGTCCCTACCATATTTTATTTTGAGACAGGGTCTTGCTAAGTTACTGAGGGTCTCACTAAGTTGCTGAGGCTGGCCTCGAACTTGTGATCCTCCTGTTGCAGCCTCCCAGGTACTGAGATTACAGGTATGCACCTCCATGCCTGGCTCCTTCTTATATTCTAGCTGGTAGCACTCCCATGCTTAATGCCTCCTGGTGGCTGCCCACTGCACTGTGGTTACTTGGTTACTTTTCCTCATAAATATATTCTCCTGAAGACCAGTGGGGTAGAGAACGGGAGGGAGAAGGGGAGGACAAGGGGAGGAACCGGGGAATGAAGTCGATGTTAAGTATGTGTATGAATATGCCAATAAAACCCACTATTCTGTATAAATGTGCTCCCAAATATTTCTCATTCTAAAAGCAAAACCTCCCATGTGACCACACCTCTCCCTTAGTTGCCGGCCTCTCTCCTTCCCTTTAGAACGCTGCTTCCATAGAGGGCACAAACCCATCAATTCCCATCTGTACAATACCCTTTAGTTCCTCACCCCACTATAATCTGATTTTTCTAGCCACACCCCATGTCTTTTTCTAAGACTTTAAGTGGCCACCAGACTGCCATGGCCAGTAGACACTATTCTGTGCTCATCTTACTCGACCATCTGGAACTTTCATTTAATATGACTGGCTATCTGCCTTTTCCTGAAACTCTCCCTTTCATAAAACCACATTCTCCTAGTATTTCTTTTTGTTTTTTTCTTTACCCATTATTGGTCTTTTTCCCTTTATTCCATGGGTTTCTCCTCTAGCACACTTTTTAGGGGATGTTAGTCGAGTGATTCTTGAGGCCAGCAGAAGTGTACAGATGAGAAATTGCTGCGGGTGATTAACAGGGGGTGCTGGGGACTGTCAGGGAGTATACAGTGTACCCCAACCCTTCCTGAAGGTATTACAGTGCCAGTTTTAAGATATTCTGTGCTACAACGGAGTTTTACTCAGCTATAAAGAAGAATGAAATCATGTCATTTGCAGGAAAATGGATGGAACTTCAGATCATTTTGTTACACGTAATAAGCCAGACTCAGAAAGCCAAGGGTCATATATCTTCTCTCCTATGTGGAAGCTAGAGAGAAAAAAAGAAAGATATGGGTGGGGGGGGGGGAAATCTCATGAAAACAGAAAGGAGATGAGCAGAGTAGAAGAAGGGGGCCAAGGGAGGGAGGAGGGGAGGAAAGGGAGGTACTAGGGAAGGAAATTGACCAAATTACGTATGTGCCTGTACAAATAGGTAACAATGAATCTCACTATATGCATAATTATTATGAACCAATGAACAACTTTAAAATAAAGAAGCAGCCTAGAATGCAAACATTAACACAATTCTGTGCTAGCCCAAACAAGTGTTATCTGTGGGCAAGTGGAAACCACTAACTTGTAGCCTGTGCATTAAATGTTTGTGTTTCTTGGAGCCTTTCCTTGGGTTTCTTCTTTCTACGACACACAGTCTCCTTTGGTAGCCTCATCCACAACTACAATTTCGAGTAATACTGGTGCTTGTCTGATTCCACAGTGTCTGTTTCACTGGGCCTGTATAGCAGAGTGATTAGAACAGAGGCACAGGGCAGAAGGACTTACATTTGAGTTCCTTCTCAGCTATATGCCAGCTCTCTCTGTAACCTTGGGCAAGTAACTTCACTATTTGAGGCTCAGATTCTTTTTCTATCAAATGAAAATGATGACAGTTATTTTAGCAAGTCTTTTGAAGATGAAATTGATGCACAAAAAGGGATTAGCACACTGTCTGGCATAGAGTAAGTGCTCGGTGAAAGTTAACTCTTTGGTTGGATATTTCTGTGAAGAAGGCTATAGACACCCAAATTCAATATTTCAAATCTTAACTCATTATCTTTCTTGTATGGTCCTATCCTTATGTTATGAGTACCACTCTTTATGCAGGTATCCAGGCCCAAATTCAGGAATCTTTCTAGAATAATTTGTTTCCATCTTTGCCAAAACACCACCTGCCATTGCCCAATCCACTTCTATGGTCTCTAAGAGGCAAGATACATGGCCTGCCACACAGATAATTGGGCCCATACTCTTTCCTTCAATTCTACTCTTGTCTTTCAGGGCTTTTTCTTACATTATTAAGATATAAAAGACAACTAAAAATTGTATATATTGGTGATGTACAACATGATGGTTTGATGTATATACACATTGTGAAATAATTATTCAATAAAATTATTAGCATATCCATCACTTCATATAGTTATCTTTAAGGTGTGTGTGATAAGAACATTTAACATTAACTCTATTAGCAATTTTCAAGTATACATTACTTGAAATTACATCATATTATTCATTATTTCTATAGTGACCATGCTGTGTAATACATTTCAATAACTTATTCATCTGTCCTAACTAGAACCTTGGACCTTTTCAGGTACACCTCCCCGTCTCCTCCTCCAGACCCCTGGCAACCACCATTCTACTCTCTGCTTCTTTGAATCTGATGTTTCAGATTCCACACATAAGTGAGATTATGCAGTATTTATTTTTCTGTGCCTGGCTTTTTTCACTTAATACAATGTCTGTCAAATTAATATATTTCATTGTAAATGAAATTATTCTTTTATTGAGAATAAATCATATCCATTGTATATATAAACAATATTTTCTTCATTCATCTGTTCATGGAAACTTAGATTGATTTCATATCATGGCTATTATGAATAAGGTTGCAATGAACACAGGAGTGCAGTTATCTCTCCAACATACTGATTTCATTTCCTGTGGCTCTATACCCAGTTGTAGGATTGCTGAATCATATTTTACAGTCACTGAAAAGCCTAAGTACTGTTTTCCATAATAGCTGTATTAATTTACACTTCCACCAGTAGCATGCAAGTGTTCCCCCTTTCTCCACATCCTTACCAACACTTGTTACTTCTTGTCTTTTTTTAGGACAGTCATTGTAATCAGAGTAAGATAATAGTTCATTGAGCTTTTTATTTGCATTTCCCTGGGAATGAGTGGTGTTGATCTTTTTTTCATATATACCTGTGGCCATTTGAATGTCTTCTTTTTAAAACTGTCCATTCATATTTTTGCCCATTTTTAATCAGATTATTTATTTACTTGCTATTGAGTCATTTGAGTGTCTTATATATCTTGGATATTAGCTGCTTATCAGATGTGTGGTTTAAAAATATTTTCTCCCATTCTGTAGGTTGTCTCTTTGATTTGTTGGTTGTTTCCTTTGCTCTACAAAACCTTTTTAGTTTGAAGCAATCTCATTTGTCTATTTTTGCTTTTGTTTCCTGTACTTTTTGGGGTCACATCCAAAAATTCATTGCACAAACCAAGACCATGAGGATTTTCCCATATTTTCATCTATGGTTTTTGGTTTTACATATATGTTTGTAATCAATTTTATATTAGTTTCTGTATATAGGGTGAAATAAGAATCCAACTTCATTCTTCTGCATATGAAAATCCAGTTTTCCCAACAACATTAATTGAAGAAACTTCCTTTTCCCCTTGTGTATACTTGGCACCTTTGCAGATGATGGATTGACTATAAATGTGTGACTTTACTTCTGTTCTCATTGGTCTACATCTCTATTTTGATGCCATTATTCTGCTGTTTTCATTATGATAGCCTTATAGTAGATTTTGAAATCAGGTAGAGTGATTGATGCCAACAACATTGTTCTTTGTTCTCAATATTACATTGTCTATTTGTGGTATATTGTAGTTTTTTATGAATTTTAGGATTATTTGTTTTCTATTTCTGTGAAAAATGCCATTGAAATTTTGGCAGGTATTACATTGGATCCATAGATCTACATGAGAACATTAATATTCTTCAACTTTCTTCAACATTGTCTTATATTTAGTGTACATATCTTCCACCTCCTTGATTAAATTTATTCCTAAATAGTTTATTTTGTTGATGCTATTGCAAATCAGAGTTCTTGATTAGGGAGGCAGAAGTTCATTGTTAGTATAAACTAACAACTAACCAGAGGAGAATGATAAGGGCTGGATTAAGACCATGGTAGAAACTAAAGAGGAGGACACACTTCCAGATACATTTTTATGAGTCCAGCATTGCTCAGAAACCAAAACCACACAAGAACATTACAAGAAAATAAAATTATAGTATCATATCCCTGATGAACATAGATATGAAAATCCTCAACATAACACTATGAAGGACATAGTACTTTATTGAGGGAGCAGAAATTCATTGTTAGTATGATTTTTGTATGTTGATGTTGTATCCTGAAATTTTAGTGAATTTGAATATTAGTTCTAATATTTTTGGCTGATTGTTTTTATATAAGATCATGCCATCTGTAAATGGGCAATTTTACTTCTTCCTTCCAATTTCTATGTCTTTTATTTATTTGTCTTGCCTAATTGTTCTGTGTAAGACTTCCATACTCTATTAAAGTGATGTAATGAGAGTAAACATCCTGGTCTTGTTCCACATCTTAGAGAAAAAGATTTCAGCCTTTCACTGTTGAGCGTGACATTAGTTTTGGGTTTGTCATCGACGGCTTTTATTATTCTCTGGTACTTTCCTTCTATATCTAATTTGTTGAGAGTTTTCTTTTTTTATCGTGAAAGGATATTGAATTCTGTTGAATGGTTTTTCTGTATTTATTGAGATGATCACATGGCTTTAGCCTTTCATTCCATTGGTGTAGTGTGTCACATTCATAAATTCATGAATATTGAGTCATCTTTGTATCTCTGGGTTAAATTCCACTTGATTGTGGTGAATGATCCTCTCAAAGTGCTATTAAATTTGTTTGGGTAGTTATTATGTTGAAGATTTTCATATTTATGTTCATCAGGGACATGATGCTATGATTATATTTTCTTGTAATGTCCTTGTGTGGTTTTGTTTTCTGAGCAATGCTAGACTCATAAAAATGGGTCTGGAAGTGTGCCCTCCTCTTCAATTCTCCCATAGTCTTAATCCAGTCCTTTTCGCCTCTGGATTACTGCCATGGCCTCTTGACTGAATTCTTAACCTCGTGTCTCAATCTGTTTTCTAAATTTTTGTCAAAGTGATCTTTCTAAAATGAAAATTTAATCATGTCACTTTTCTTGGGCGCATTCCAAGTCTCTCTCCCCCTCTATGCAATAAGTAATGAATTTCTGATCTGGCCTTTGCTTTTACTTGGAGCATCACCTTCCACTGTCCTTCAGTCTGACCTCTTGCTTCAGCTCTTCCCAGTGACTTTGACCTTCTTGTTGCAAATTTTACTCTTTTAGAGATGCCCTTCCCTGCTTCTCTAACAGGATCCCGCTCCCCAACTCAGTTTATGTTCTGCACTTTTGGAGACATTTCCTGACATGTCAGCCTCACCTTCCCTAGAGCATCCCTAGTGAAGAGGGTTGTTTCATTTATGATAAATGAAAGTGGGGAAATGCTAACATTATTGGGAAGGGGCAGCCAACAACTTTCCCTAAGAGAATTGACATTCTTTTATGGTGAGTGAAAAATATAAAATCAGAGAATAGTATGCAGGCAATAAGAGAGACCCATCTGGGTGAATTTAGTTTAAAATATTTGTTATTTGGAAAAACATAAACATAATACAGTTTTAGGCTAATTATCATGTAATGTCTAAATCATCTGAATAAAATTATATGCTATTTTGGAGTGTGGACACTTATAAATGACTTACTGATATGCTCGACAACACAGACTTTGCCTGAGAAGTGAGGAAAGTTTATCAGAGTTAGTTATTGAAGAAACTTAGGTAAAAAAAATTCATAAAGGTCAACTAGATTATTTATTTGGGTTAGTTAAAAGATCTTTATTTTAAGAGACAAGTTAATCCTATGAAACAGATAAAATACATACTACCACTTTAGCATTTAATGAGTTAAACTCAACTATATGATTAAGAGATGTATTTATAGAATTCACTCGGAAAACCATCTGGCCCTGGGCTTTTGTTTGATCGTAGACTCTTTATTGCTGTTTCTATCTCCTTGATTGCTATTGGTCAGTTTAAGTTTTCTATATCTTCTTGACTCAATTTAGGGAGGTTATATGTATCTAGAAATTTGTCAATTTCTTCTAGATTTCCATTTTGTTGGAGTATAGTTTTTTGAAATAGTTTCTGATGATCTTCTGTATTTCCATACTGTTGGTGGTAATATCACCTTTTTCATCTCTTATTTTGGTAATTTGGGTTTATTCTCTCTTTCTTTTGGTTAGGTTGGCCAAAGGTTTATCTATCTTGTTTATTTTTTCAAGAAACCAGCTTTTGGTTTTGTTGATTTTTTTATATATATATATTTTTTTTATTCTGTACTTCATTAATTCTGCTCTGATTTTCCTGTCTTCTACTAGCTTTTGGGTTGGACTGTTCTTGTTTTTCAAGTGCTTTGAGCTGTGTCATTAGGTTATTTCTTTGGTGGTTTTCTGTTCTTCTTATGTGGGCACTCAGTGCTATAAATTTTCCTCTTAGTACTGCCTTCAAAGTGTCTCAGAGGTTTTGACATGTTGTATCTCTATTTTCATTGGTTTCTAGGATTTTTTTTAATTTTTCCCCTTACTTCTTCTATGACCCACTCTTCATTCAGCAGTGTGGTGTTCAGTCTCCATGTGCTTACTCAGTTACTTTAGGTCTTCTTGGAGTTTATTTCTAGTTTCACTCCATTGTGGTCTGAAAAGATGCAGAAAATTATGTTGTATTTTTTTAATTTGCCAGTGCTCTCTTTGTGGCCCAGAATGTGGTATATTTTGGAGAAGGTTCCATGTGCAGCTGAGAAAAATGTGAATTCAGTTGTAGTTGGGTGAAAGAGTCTATATGTGTTTAATAGCTCCATTTGGTTTATGGTATTGTTTAGGTCTAAGGCGTCTCTACTGACCTTTTGTTTAGAAGATGTTTTTCCAAGTGAATTCTATAAAACATTTATAGAAGAGCTAATCCCAATACTCCTCAAAATATTCCATGAAATAGAAAGAAATGGGACCCTCCCAAACACATTCTATGAAGCCAACATCACATTAATACCAAAGCCAAATACATAAATACAGCTCAAGAAAAGAAAACTATAGGCCTATATCATTGATGAACTTAGATGCAAAACTGCTAAACAAAATACTAGCAATGTGACTTCAAAACCACATCAAGAAAATTATACACCATGACCAAGTCGGGTTCATCCCAGGGATGAAAGGCTGGTTCAACATATGGAAAACAATCTATATAATCCACCACATAAAAAGAATCAAAGACAAAAATCACATGATCATCTCAACTGATGCTGAAAAAGCATTTGACAAGATCCAACACCCATTCGTGCTAAAAGCACTTCAGAGAATTGGAATAGAAGGAATATACCTCAAAATAATAGAAGCAATATACAATAGGCCCACAGCCAACATCATATTAAATGGAGAAAAACTACAAGGGTTCCCACTAAAAACAGGAACAAGACAAGGATGTCCATTATCACCTCTTCTGTTCAATATAGTACTTGAGACTCTAGCCAGAGCAATAAGACAAGAGAAGGAAATCAAAGGGGTAAAAATAGGGAAAGAAGAACTAAAACTATCCCTTTTTGCAGATGACATGATACTATACTTAGAAGATCCAACAAAGTCAACCAAAAGACTTATAGAATTGATCAACAAATTCAGCAAAGTGTCTGGATACAAAATCAATCTTCAAAAATCAGAAGCTTTCCTGTATGCCAACCATAAATCCACTGAAAAAGAAATCCAGAAAACAATTCCACTCACAATAGCACCCCAAAAAATAAAATACTTAGGGATAAACCTAACCAAAGAGGTAAAAGACCTCTATAAGGAAAACTATAACAAGTTGAAAAGAGAAATTGATGAAGACCTTAGAAGATGGAAAGAGCTTCCATGCTCATAGATAGGCAGAATAAATATCATCAAAATGGCCATCCTCCCAAAAGTGATCTGCAGATTTAATGTAATACCCATGAAATTACCAAGGTCACTCTTCAAAGACATAGAAAAATCAATCCTTAAATTCATTTGGGACAACAAAAAGCCCAGGATAGCCAAAATAGTTCTTAGCAATAAAAACCATACAGGAGGTATCACAATACCTGACTTCAAACTCTACTACAAAGCCACAGTAATAAAAACAGCATGGTATTGACTTATTGGCACAAAAACAGACACATAGACCAATGGAGCAGAATAGAAGACTCAGAAACAGACCCACGTGCTTACAGTCAATTGATTTTTGACAAAGGAGCCAAAAATATACACTGGAAAAAAGATAGCCTCTTTAAAAAATGGTGTTGGCAAAACTGTATAGCCATATGCAAGAAAATGAAAATAAACCCTACTTTCTCACCCTGCACAAGAGTCAACTCAAGGTGGATCAAAGACCTGGAAGTTAGGCCAGAGACCTTGCAGCTACTTGAAGAGGGCATAGGACCAACACTTCAACACATAGGCTCAGGTAAAAACTTTCTCAACAAGACCTCAAAAGCACAAGCAACTCAAAGAAAGATCAATACATGGGATTGCATTAAACTGAAGAACTGTGAAGCAAAGGAAACTATCAAGAACCTCAACAGAGAGCCCACAGAGTGGGAGAAAATATTTGCTGGCTGCTCTTCTGATAGAGGACTAATATCTAGGATATACAGAGAACTCAAGAAAATCACAGCTAAGAAAACAAATAACCCAATCAAAAATGGGCAAAGGATCTAAATAGACACTTCACAAAAACAGAAATGCAAATGACCAATACATGTATAAGGAAATGTTCTACATCATTAGCAATCAGAGAGATGCAAATCAAAACTACCTTGAGATTTCACCTACTCCAATCAGAATGGCAATCATAAAAAACACATACATCAACAAATGGGCGGGGGTGTGGAGAAGTGGGAACCCTAATACATTGTTGGTGGGATGCAAATTAGTGCAACCACTTTGGAAAATGGTATGGAGGATACTCAGACAAATGGGAATGAACCTACCATATGATCCAGCAATACCACTTCTGGGTATCTAGCCAAAAGAATGGAAACCAAACTATCAGACTGACGCATGTGTATTTATGTTTATAGCTGCACAATTCACAATTCATTGCCAAACTATGGAAACAGCCAAGATGTCCATCGACAGATGAATGGATTACAAAGCTATGGGATATGTACACAATGGAATATTACTCAGCCATAAAGAAGAACAAAATCATGTTATTTGCAGGGAAATGGATACAACTGGAAAACATTATGTTAAGTGAGATTAGTCAATCACAAAGAGTTAAAAAGCATATGTTCTCCCTGATATGCAGATGCTAGGGAGAAGAAGGGGCATAAGAGGGTCTCCAGATTAAAAAGGAGAAACCCTAGGTGAGCAAAGAAATTGACTTAACTGAGGGGGATGGACGGGGCAGAAGGGGGGCACCCTATTGCACATGATGTACTTTCACAAATATATCAAGGTTAATTACTAAACTGAACTTGAGAAGGAAGGAGGGCGAGGGATTGGGGTGGGAATGGGGGAAGGGGTTAAATGATAAATGTGTGCATATATGCCTTTATCAGCTTGTACCTAACAAAGATGTATGATTACAATACACAAATTATTATAAAAAATAAAAAATAATAAAATAAATTATAACAAAATTTTAAAAAAGAGATGTATTTAAAGATACTTTAATTTTTTTGTGAACATAAGCAAGTTATTACCACATATGTCAAACTTTACATGTACATTTAGATATGGCACAATTATTTATGAATGAGTATAGATTTAAATATATTTTACACTCACATATTTTTATAAAAATACAAAGTACATGATGTTTACCATTCCCTTATGTTTTAAGAAAATACTGTGCCCCCTAGCACAGTGTTTTTCAAATAATGGGTTGCCATTCATTAGTAACTCAAAGAGTCAAGTTAATGGGTTGTAATTGGAACTTTGAAAAGTTCCAATACAATACAATAAGAAAACATTAGAGTAATACACAGTAAGGAAGGTATTATTTTTCAAGCATGGGTGGCAGTCAGTGTGTTGGAAAACACTGTATTGGAGAGGCACAAGGAGAGAATAGATGTAGAGCAGCTGGCCCCTGAGGACTTTTAGTTCTAACCTCATGTTGAAAGCTGTCTGGAATTGCTAGGCCTCCGTCAGGTCCATGAAGAACCCATCCTTACTGACACGGCCGCAGTTTTCTTCTTCCATCTGTGGATACTGAGCAAAGGAAAACTTTAATTTTCTTGGCAAACTGGAATATCTTTTATCATTTTGCAATGAGGACTCTATAATGTGCTTTTTTCCCTTCTAGTTGCTAGCAAGCGAGAGTTAAAATTAACACATTATTGAGATTTCCCATTTACCCTTACCTGATTGCCATCCTCTCCTTTTCCCCAAACATGATAACTTATTAATTCCTGTTGATGATCCTCACTTAGTTCTTTATTTTCTTTTTGTTGTTGTTGTTGTTGTTGAACCTAGGAGAATTCTACCTCCAAGCTACATACTATTTTATTTTTATATAGTTTTATACTCTCATTGGTGCATTATAATCTCACATTGTAATGTAGCTCATAGGATCTCACTAGGTTGCTGCTAGTCTCACTAAGTTGCTGAGGCTGGCTTCGCCTGTGATCCTCCTGGCCTCACTTAGTTCTCAATTTCTGTGATTTTATTTAAGCATTTCAAAACCATTCTATTGATCAGTGCTTCTAAATAACTCAGGAAACAGAGGCACCTATTTATTCTCCAATTTATCAGCTACCCTTCAAAACGATGAAAATAACTTATGTGCATAACAATTAGGTTATCCTTTATTATTTTTATTGATGTTATGCAGAAAAAAATACAAATACAACTCTATAGCTTTGAGAAGAATACTTATTCCTTTTAACCTATATGGTTTTCACTTGGTGAAATTACATTGCAAATTGTCAAGAAGCAAGACAATTTTAGCTTTCTGTTTTATCTGCAAGAAAAGTCAAAGGGAAGATCTGATCTCTTATGCCTCTTTCATTTCACCCATTTGAGGTGGTAAATAAAAGGTGAACCCATTCATTTCATTTGCTTTAATTTATTTAAAAAAACATTTATAATGCATTTACCATAAAAATTCTCAGATGTGATAGTTGTGAGAACTGCAAATTACTTGATGATCTTTAAGGATATTACATCTTACATGATGTCAAGAAGCCTTGAGATCTGCTTTAGAGGTCTAACAATAACTTTGAGTGCTAGCTTATTCTATGAAAGCATAAAACAAGGTTCGTGTTTATCAGATTTTTCCCATTCTCTTCCTTACCACCAGACTTGGTGAAAGTGATTACTACGTCTGAATTGGGCCTGGAAGCATAGTGTCTTAGTGGAGATAATGGCACTGGGTATTTCCAAATTCACACAGTTCTAATCAGAAGCCTGTGGAATCTGAGTTAGCCCTAAGGGTTTATGAAACCAATACTATAGCTGATATCTTGGTTCCATTTTTAGTTAAAGCTGCTAATTATGCAGAACTGTACCCTTTTCCCTATTTTCAAAAATAATGCGAATGAAAAGAAGTGGATATGAGACCTGTCTGGGACAGAGGTTTGAAAACACTAATCTATGTGGAAATAATTAGATTCCAATTAGCTCTGTAGCAATGGCATTTCTTTAAAAAGTAATCCCTTCAAAAAATGTCAAAACAAGCCAATGCAAATAGTTTTCATTACTGCAATTATTTATCTGGGGTGGAGCTGCAATCTGGAACTTTCAGAAGTAAGGGAAGTTGGGTTTTGGTTGTTCCAAAGCACCTGAGTTTCTATTTCCAGACTTCTTCAACAGAAACTGATATGATTGAAGAATTCTAAACACTTTTAGAGTAGGTATGTGATTTAATATCTACCTATGATTGCAGAGACAATTGGGCTGATGACTGGATATGTGACCTCCTCCTTTACAGGGCCAGGAAAAATGGGAAGAAATTCCAAGTTCCACAGCAGTCAAAAGGAATAGAGCTGCTTACCTCATGACATTAACTGAGGACGGTGAGACCCTGTGATACAGGGTCACAGAGAAGCTCATCTGTGCAGGCAGGGCTGCCAGATTTAGCAAATAAAAATGCAGGGCACCAGTTAAATTTGAATTTCAGAAATCCAGTGACTGATATTTTAATTTAAGCATGTACCAAATATTGCACAGCATTGCAGTTATTTGCTGCTTACCTGAAATTCTAATTTAACTGGGTGTCCTGGATTTTATCTGGTGACCCTGTTTCAGGAGGTGAATAGTGTTCCTCATGCTATTAACCACTTTAGACTTCTTTCAGCTGAATGTAAGTTTTTAATGGAAAGTATTTCCGGTTGCCAGAATCTGTATTTTTCCAGTAAGATATGAATGTGCATGTGGAAGTCCAGACAACTTCCAGCTGAATGGTTAGACAGAGGAGTGAGGGACTGCACTGGCTTTCCTTCTGCATGTACTAAAAGTATTGATAGTACCTGATAAAAACTAGTCCAAAGGATGGTATTTTAGAAGTCTCTAATTCATTTTTTTTTTTTTTGCAGTACTGGGAATTGAACTTGGGGGCATTCTGCCTCTGAGCTACACCCCTAGCCCTATTTTTCATTCTTTATTTTGAAGCAGAGGCTCACTAATTTGCAGAAGGCCTCACCAAGTAGCTGAGGCTGGCCGTGAACCTGCAATCCTCCTGTCTCAGCCTCCCAAATACTGGGATTACAAGTGTGCACCACCACGCCCAACTTTAAAGGTCTCTAATTCTAAGAAACATTGATGCTTTACATTTAAAGATAATTTTTTGTGAGAGAAATTAAAAGATCAACTCATGTTCCATGTCCCACTTGTATTAAAACATGCAAATCTCAAAAAAAGTTTATGTTTTTGGCACTTAAATACATATGTATAAGCACATGTAGTCATTTGGTCTGGGCTCTTTGGATCTGACTTAATATTTTCAAGTCTTCAAATTCTTTTGACTTTGGAAACTATAGGGATTTTATTCTGGAGGTAGTTTTCTGGTCTCATTTTTCTCCCCATGATAATTCTGCACAATTTACCGTGTCTGGGAACTCACTTTGCACTCCTTGCCTCTGCTGATGCTCATGGGCCCTGCGAGTGAGAGAGTGTTACTCTCCGTTTAGAGAAGAGGAAACTCGGGCTTAGGCTAAGCATCTTGCCTGAGGTCATTGGATGAGAAGGCAACAGAGGCAAGAAAACCCCTCCGGTCTTCTGACCCCAGAGCACTGCTCTTTCTGTTAGGTCAGCTCTGGTCTCTGTAATGAGTCTAAAATGTAAACCTTGGGTGTACGCTGAGAATGTGCAACTGAAAAAGATGTGAGCCTCCTTTCTAAATGTCTGCAGACAATACTTGACTAATTGATGTAAATCCAAAGTTTGGTCTCATTGGAGATTAATTTAAGACTCAGGTTGCCAGCCAGGCAGAGTGGCATGTGCCTGTAATTCCAGTACTTGGGAGGCTGAGCAGGAGGATAGTAGGTTCTAGGTCAGCCTCAGCAATTTAGCATGATTCTGTTTCAAAATAAAAAAATAAAAATAAAAAGGGCTGGGGGTGTAGCTCAGAGTTAGAATGTTCCTGGGTTCAACTCATAGTAACACACAGACAGACAGACAGACACACACACACACACACACACACACACACACACAGATGCAGGCTGCCCCAATGCCTCCAACACATCAGAAACTGGAGGTGCTGCCCTGGGCTTCCCAGCTGTCCCTTCCCTGCCTGCATGAAAGCTTTATCTCCTTCTCCCCCTTCCTCCCCAGTCTGCTACGCTGTCTCCATGGACTTTATGAAAATGCAGCATCAGGGAATGAATAAAAGAGATTACAGTCAGGAAGTGGAAAATGAGAGAAACAGCTTTCTTCCTCCTTATTATCCAAGGGATGTAAAAGTATAGGTTATCTCTATGTTCTCAATCCTTGTGTTAATTTGTCAGGACCCAACTTCCTTTCTGTACTGGTCTTCACTCCAGAACATCCCTCTCTTCCTAGTCGTCTTAGAGAAATGTCCAAGGTAGCTTGAACCTTGATTTTTTTTTAAAGGCACAAAAATATTATTCCTCTATATCCTCCAGAGATCCTTCAATAGACTTGGGGTTGGACTTTTACTTCTCAGTAAATTTTTAAAAACCAAAACTGAAAAAAAAAAAAAGATATTATGCCATAGATTAAAATTTTACTATCCTATCCCTTTGTTGGAAGTGGAAAAAAAAAACTGTGATTTCACACTATACTACTGAGCTATAGTTCTACTTGTCTCCCAAATCCCAGCCCAGCTGTATGCCTGCCTGCACCTGCCACTGCTTGCAGTACAGGAACGGAGCAGTGGATTTGAGGAACCTACTATCCTGTAGCAGTAGTAACCAATGGTGCTCTTTTCCCAGAAAGAGATATTGCCTTATATATCTCTTAAAGTTGCTTGCTATAAATTCAACCCTGAAAATGTCCTGGATGAAGAGGAAAATGCTTTGCCTTTTTAGCATCTCCAGCAGGAAGGTGCAGGGATGCTCCAAGACAGCGGCGGTTGCCTCCCCCACTC
Organism: Graphiurus murinus; assembly: GCA_004027655.1. Taxonomy (NCBI): domain Eukaryota; kingdom Metazoa; phylum Chordata; class Mammalia; order Rodentia; family Gliridae; genus Graphiurus; species Graphiurus murinus. Next base: position 34,713 of record PVLC010015675.1, read on the forward strand.
CAAGCACTGTTATAAGGACTTTGCATTGATTAATTCATATATTCTTCAGAATGACCCTGTGGAGTAAGTATTTTAATGATCCTCATTTTTATACATGATGGAGTTGAGGCACGATGAAGTTTACGGAAGTTAGCCAGGGACCCACTGCTAGTAAGATGCAATGTCAGGCTATCAGGCTCCAGAATCTGCCTTCTTTCCAGTGCACTATTACTTCTACTGCCAAATCATAAAGTGCTCGGTGACCACTGAGGAGATGTGCTCTGGCCATTCAGGTAAGAGCTCTGGGCCCACGTAGATCTGTGCCATGCTCTTCTTGGTTTCCTGCTCTACTTGTGCTGTTTTGTTATCTACAATCTCTCCCTCCCCTTCCTCACAACACCCCTGCTCTGCCTTGCTATGTTCCTTGTTGACATTTTAAAAGTTCTACTGATCCACTGTACATTTTTAATCCAGTGTTTTACTTTCTGTACCTCAAACTTATCAGTAATTTTCTTACTAAAATCCCCAAATATGGCCCTACCTTTACCTTTTTATCTTACTTATTTGTTTATCTTGTGATGCCAAAGATCTTGGGTCATGCTAGCAAGCACCCTACAACTGAATTACATCCCCACCCCTACTTTACCTTTGATATACTAGCATAGGTTGATGGGGAGATGATGGTCAAGAGGTACAAAGTTTCAGTTAAACAGGTGTTCTGAAAGTCTGTGGTACAGCATGGTCACTATAATAAATTATAATGTACTATATGAAGATTGCTAACAGATCTTAAATGTTCTCTCTACAAGGTGAGACATGTGAGGGAATAGATATATTAATTTGTTTGATTTAATCATTTCCCAGTATATTTACATATATTTAAAATCATAGCCAGGCGTGGTGGCACATGCTTGTAATCCCAGCATTTGGGAGGCTGAGACCGGAGGATCCAGGTTCGCGGTCAGCCTGAGCTACCTAGTGAGGCACTATGCAACTTAGTGAGACTCGGTTTCAAAATAAAGAATAAAAAAAAAAATAGGGCTGGGGGTATAGCTCGGAGGTAGAATGCCCCTGAGTTCAATCCCCAGTACCGCAAAATAAATAAATAAATAAATAAATAAATAAATAAATAAATAAAATCATTACATTGTACACTGTACATATATATAATTTGTATTTGTCAATTATGCCACAATAAAGCTACAGGGAAAAAGAAATATCTCCTAAAAATGCTGATCTGTCATTTAACAGAAATATGAAAAAAATATTTTCTGGGAGAAACTAATGAATGTTCCCCTTAATTGCAATAGAATCAGAATATTCTTGTTTCACTATTTTATGCCATTACTATGAAAAGTATACTTTCATAGCTATGTATATTCTTTATATACTGTATATTACATATTACAGTATATCATAGATATTAATGTGTCTTATTTCCAAATGAACTTTGAATACTTTAAGAACATGAACTTGTCTCTTTAATTTTTTTTTAGTCTCTCTAGCAACTAACCCAATGCATACTCATACTAATCCATAGTATACTCAAAAAGTTCATGAGAAGACTACATTTACAAGTGATTCCATGGCTCTAAGTCTCACAATATAGTCCTATATTGTAATACTTGCTGGTTTACATGGAGTTTGAGGAGGAAAATGACTTTGAAACTTAGGGAACCACGGAGCTATGGGGGAATGTTTCCTAAGTTTTCAACAAATGTCAACAATTATCTCTGTTTTAAGGAATGGTTTCCTTGAAAGTTAAACATCACTTGTAATAAGTAAGTCTGGTGTTTGGCTCAGAGTGGACAAATCTTCATTAGTGAGCTGTGGACTTTGGTTTGAGTCTTTCCACTGTGTGTGTGTGTGTGTGTGTGTGTGTGTGTGTGTGTGTCATCAGCACATTGTGTAGGTGACACTTGTCTTGAAACACTGACTACAGCCAACTGATAAATCTCCCCACAGAGAAAACACCCATGTCATTGAACTGCTGTTCTTTACCTGCCATTTGTTTTTAAAGCATCTAAAATATGGTTTCCAGCCAGGCGTGGTGGCGCACGCTTGTAATCCCAGCATTTGGGAGGCTGAGACTGGAGGATCCGGGTTCACGGCCAGCCTCAGCTACCTAGTGAGGTCCTCCACAACTTAGTGAGACCCTGTTTCAAAATAAAGAATAAAAAATAGGGCTAGGAGTGTAGCTCAGAGGTAGAATGCCCCTGAGTTCAATCCCTAGTACCGCAAAAAGAAAAAAATAAATAAATAAAAATAAAATATGGTCTCTTTGCTACTCTTCAGGGCTATTTTGTCCCAAACATTTAATTAATTTAGAGGAATTAATTCTTAAAATTTACCTATGGCTGGGTGTGGTGGCATATGCTTGTAATCACAGTACTTGGGAGGCTGAAACAGGAGGATCACACATTCAAGGAC
>PVLC010015676.1:0-36868 GCA_004027655.1 Graphiurus murinus
CCTTCCTTCGTTGTTGTACTAATCACTGATACCAGGGGCATTCTATACCCACAGCCCCACCTCCCTCCCCTCTTTTTTTTCTTTTTGGGCTACTGGGGATTGAACCCAGGGGCATTCTACCTCTGAGCTATACCTCCTAAATTGCAGAGGACCTCACTAAGTAGCTGGGGCTGGCTGAAAACTGTGATCCTCCTGTCTCAGCCTCCCAAGTAGTGGGATTACAAGTGTGCACCAGCAAGCCTGGCTGTATAATAACATTCAGTATAAATTTATTACATATACTACTATAACACCATATTAATTTTTAACATATTAATAACTATTTAATGGAGTTCATTTCTTTCTATTCCTTGCATTTGTATTATTTTGAAACATAATTCATGGACTTTTCCAGATTGTCATGAAAAAATAATTACAAGTCTATGATCATCATTTTCTTCCCTCATCAATTTCAGTAACCAATTATGTTTACTATAGCATAAATGTTTTCTTTGTTATGTTTTATAATGTGTATCTTGCATATACTTGTATCTTATTGTAATATGGAAATTGTTCATTGACCTGTCTCTACTTCCTTTTAGATTGTCCTCTATAAAGATAAAGATTTCTTGTTTGTATTTGTTTTGTTGACACCTTGCATGTCAGTCGGTAACGTGTAGTCTCAAAGGCTTTAAAAATCTCTAGAAGTTGTTCTAAAAACAGCAATAGGGTTTTACATCATCACTTATCAGGATGAAGAGATTTTTATTGATGGTAACATTGCTTTTCAGTTTAACCCATGTAAGATGTATTCATTTGTTCAAGTGTGCATTAATGTGTATCATGTCTGGGCACTGTTCTGAGCACTAGGGAGCCAATAGTGAATGCAAGGGGAAAAGGTCCCTTTTTCCTTGCATCTGTGTATGGAGAAAAACAAAAAATGAAAAGGGAATTGAAAATGCTTAAGAGAGGACTACAATTTGAAATTAGCATTGTCTGTGTGTGTGTGTGTGTGTGTGTGTGTGTGTAGATTTAATTGAGATGATGACATTTGAGCAAATATAGACAGATATAAGTCTATAAGGAAATCTTGCAGATTGCAGCTGTCAGTGTATAACCTTGAGCTGGGACTACACCCAGGCTGTTCAGGGAAAGGTGAGGGGTCTGGCGTGCTGGCTGACGCAGCGTGCAAGGTGCATGGCAGATGACGAGGTCAGAGAAGAAATTTGGGTAGATTATGTCAGAGTTTGACTTTGACTCCTATGGAGGGTTTTATAGAAGAAGAGTGATATGTTCAGACTGTGTTTTGGCAGGATCCAAATCGAAATCGTATGGAGAATGCACAGTTAGTCGAGTATTTTAAAAATCCAGGAAAAAGAAGATGAGGTTTGGACCAGGTTGTTTATAGTGGGGTTGTCAGAACTCATTGCATTCTCAACAGATGTTTTATGAGAAGACCATTGGTGTTTCTGGTTCACTTTATGGCAAGTATGGAAGACCAGATGAGACAGGGTGACTTGTGAGACTTTTTGTCTGAATAACTGAGAGAATGCAGTCAGTATCAACTACAATGAGGAATGCCAGGAATCAAGCAGGTTTGGAGACGAGAACAGGATCAGGAATTTAGACTTAAATTTAAGATGTCTCTGTGACTTCCTATATATGATGGTTATATGGATTCGAGGTTCATAGGAAAGCATTTATGAGGGTAGCAATCAATGTTTAGAAGGCATTGATGATAGTTGAAACCAAAACAAGAGGAGATTGTTTGGGGAGTGATAATAAATAACTTTTTTTTTTTTTTTTTTGGTGGTACCATGGATTAAATGGTAGGGACATTCTCACTCTGAGGCACACCCCTATCCCTTTTTAATTTTTTTTTTTTGAAAGGGGATCTCATGATGTTTCTGAGAGTCTTGCTAAGTTTAGCTATGTCTGGCTTTGAAATCGTGATCTTCCTGACTCAGCCTCCCAAGTACTGGAATTATAGGCACGCACCACCATGCACCTCCTGTTTTTTTTTTTTTTTTTTCAATGAATTATCTCTACCACTTGTATATATTTCTTAAATAAATGTAATTAGTTGACAGTGGGTTGCAAGTTTAATACTCTGTTTCTAAAGTCAAGCCCAGTTTAGAATACACTTTATCCCACTTAAAAAAAAGTATTGAACTTTGTGTAATTGTTTATCCTTTATCTGTGCTGATTACTTACAACTTTCTATGTGCTATTTTTGAGAATCTCCATTACTGAACTGTATCTTCCTAGATAAGGCTGTTTAAGTACCCAGAGTCAGATTCTGCAGGTGTAGAGTCTATTTGCCATCATTGCCTAACTCTCTAATCTTAGGCTATTTACTTGGTCAACTTGCATCTACATTTGCTATGTGTAAAGTAGGGATAGCAGTATTACTGACCCTACAGAGTTACTATAAAGGTCAAAGCACATTTTTTTGTTTGTTTGTTTATTTTGGTACTGGGTATGGAAGCCAGGGGCAATCTAGCTCTGGGCTACACCCCCAGCCCTATTTTATTTTATTTTATTTAAGTGGAAACAGGGTCTTGTCAAGTCGATGAGAGCCTCACTAAGTTGCTGAGGCTGCCTTTGAACGTGCATCCCTCCAGCCTCAGCCTGTCAAGTACTGGGATTAAAGGTGTGTGCCACCATGCAGGGCCAATGCACTTTTAAGCGTGCTCCCCATATATGAAATGCATAGTAAAGTTAGCTGCTGACATTAGTATCTTTATTGATACAGCCATTTATTTTGCAGAATATAGAACTGATTGATGTTTTCTTTTCTTTTTTGGTATTGTGCCCCTTGTCTATAAGAGAGAATAAATCCACTAAGTATCAAGTGAATGAAATATAATTCTGAACTTATTCTCTACAGGCTTTTGTGGCATAATCGGGCTTAATATTGATGCTACCTTGTGACATTCTTTATGAAAAGAAGAGCCACGAGTGCAAAATTGAAAGTGATAATAGTATTATTTTAATTACTTTTTCCCCATTTAATTTTGTACCTCAAATTGTAGTTGGATAAACAAATTTACCTGTTCTTGAGTCTTTCTCATTTCTCGTGTGTGTGTATGTGTGGGGGGGGGGTACCGGGGATTGAAGCCCGGGGCACTCTGCCTTCAAGCTACACCCTCTGCCCTTTAAAAAAAATTTTTTTAGTTTTGTTTTGTTTTGAAACAGGATCTTGCTAGGTTGCTGAGACTCTTGCCGATTTGCTGAGATTGGTCTCAAACCAAAATTCTTTTGTTTCAGCCTCCCAAGTACTCGGATTATAGGCATGAGCTACCACACCTGGCTTCATTTCTTTTTTTTTTTTTCTGGTACCGGGGATTGAACTCAGGGGCATTCTACCTCCGACCTATACCCCCAGCCCTATCTTTTATTCTTTATTTTGAAACCTGGTCTCACTAAGTTGCGGAGTGCCTCACTAGGTAGCTGAGCTGGCCTCGAACCCGGATCCTCCGGTCTCAGCCTCCCGAATGCTGGGATTACAAGTGTGCGCCACCACGCCCAGCTCCATAGGAGTTTTAAGGAATTTATTTTCACCTTCCACTTTTTGAGTTAACAGGGGCATCTCAGCTTGACTTCTGCAGTTCTTTTGAGTTCTTGGAAGTGTCTCCTTTCCCTTTCAGTTTTCCTCCTCTGAGTAGGACTTGGTTTGAGTCACATATTTTGGCATTTGATTCGAGATTATGCTTTTTCCAAATGAAAGTAGTTGGTACAACTTGAGGCCTTTCAAGGAGGTTTCTGAGCATGCTTGATGAAGTGCTTTTAAAAACTGGCAGTGTTACTTTTCTCTTGAGCATCTATACAAGGCATCTGTTTTACCACTCAGAGGCTCAGAGCCTTCATTTGATGGTATATTGTAATTATTTACTTGTGTTGATCCGGAGTTTTCTTGATACAGACCACATCACAATTGTAAATACAAAGCAACCACACATTCAGCCTCATAGAGTTTCACCTACGTATGACAATCAATAATAATGTGATGTTTCTTGACTTCTCCTCCATATCACTGTTTACTTGTGGAGTGAAGTTTCCATGAGTGTGTTTTAATTTTTGCCAAGAAAAATCAATCATGTGCACTGTAGCTCTGCTTTAAATTTTATGCCTCATATGACATAGCATATATAAATAGTATGTACATGTTAAATGGGGAAAAATGTTTAGGGATAGTTTAGTACCTGGCTTTTTCTTGATCCCGTGTACTTTATTGTCTTATTCTTGTTGCGGTATCTTTCCAATCTTTTGTTTTGAAGTCCAACATTTTTTCCTGTGAATTTGTTGTCTTCTGAGTTCTCTATCATCCTTTTGATTTTTTTTTTTTTTGTTTGAGATGTAGGGGGCTGAATCCAAAGCCATTCTAAATCTGAGCTGCACCCCATCTGTATTTTATTTTTTATTTGTAAACAGAGTCCTGCTGGGTTACCAAGATTCTTGTTCAGTTGCTAAGACTGTTCTTGAACCTGTAATCCTCCTGCCTTAGTCTCCCAAGTCCTGGGATGACAAGCACGTGTCCCTGTGCTCTGCTTTTATTACCCTTAACCATGCTGTTAATATTATGCTAGATTTTACATTTACTACACGCTGAAATCACAATTATTTTAGATATCTTTATGTCATTTACTGTAGTTTCTTCAGAGATAACAGATGTGCTTCTTATGAAAAGTGTATGGAAAAGTGTAATTTTATAATATATTCCTAAAGAAAACTGCTTTAACTCCAGAATCACTAGTTTAAAAAACTCTCTGGTATGCTGAAGAAAGCATAGCTGGTATTTATTAGTGGGTTTTATTTCTTAGATAAGTTTCAGGTCATATGACAATTGAGAGGAAGGCATAGACAGTCATTTTGGTGGGAAACAACCTTTGGGGAATATTTTAATCCAAATAGTACAGTGCTTTTAAATTATACTTTAATATTTACTGCTATAAAAACTAAATAAACATTTTTAAAACCTTGTTAAACCCTGTTGAAATATTTTATCTTTTTGTGTATTTCATTTTGGATATGCCATGTTTTTCTCTGAGTTTGTCTTTAAGATAAATGCAAACTTATGTAGTTAGCAGTTCAAGCTTAATCAGTATTTCTTGTTGTCTTTTTTACTGCTCATGGAATATTTTTATTTTTCTTTGTGTTTTTTATATTCGCAAATCATAATCAAGTTTCAAAAATTCTTTTATTTTAAAAATGGTTAATGTGATGTGCCTCTAGAGGGCAATATTTTCTTAACTTTTGTATATTTGTAATAAAAAATTCCTCAAATGAGCATGGTATACTATGGCTTTCACTGTATTACCAGATCTTAGACTATTCTCTCTCTTAAAAATAAGGTTTCTATGATTTATTCCTTAATATCTTTTAGAAAAGTGGACTTTGTAAATCCATTTCTGTCAATTAATAGCCTTTCTGAGTACTCCATCTAAATACCTATGAATGAATTCAGTAAGTTGAACAAACATTTTTTATTTGAGTACATAGGTCAGTATGTTATAAATATTTTTGATTGCCTCTATGCTTCTGTTTAGACTTTTTAACTTGTGCACTTCATTGGTACCAGAATAATTAAATATCATTATTGAGGCAGTGTGACATTTTTGGGGCTAGTAATGAATAACTTCTCTTTTCTGTTAACCTTCATAGCATTGGTTGAATATTCATTGTTGTTGTTTTCATTTTAATACAAATATCATTTTTACCAAAGAAATATATACATTTAGTTTAGAATGGAAGAATGCATTCTCTCCCCACCACCCCCCTGTCACTCCCCAGAGACCATTATTTTCAACTCTTAATAACTTTTTCTCTGCTGTATTTTTTTTTTTTTGCCCTTTTCTGGAAGTCCTGTTAGTTGAATAATGAATCTCTTATGTTGTGCCCCTAACTTTAACTATTTTCTCTTTTTTTGTCTTTTTTTCTCTTTATTTAATATGGGTACCCCCAATTTTAACTTCCAATCACCTTCTTGTGTTTTTATTTCTGTAATCTTTTTTAATATGCATTTCTTTGTATATTTCTATCATTATCACAGCCTTTTCTTATTTTATAGATGTCATTGTGTTATCTTTTTTCCTTATATTATCTCTGTTTCCTTCAAATTCTTTTTTCAATTTTTTTTTTTATATTTCTCTTTCACATTATAACAGTGGTTGTCAAACCTCACTCTATATTATACTTACACTGGATCGATTTAAAAAACAATAACGCCTGTACTTCATCAGACTGATTAAACCAAAATACTAACTTCAGTGTTTGGGAATTCTTTGATCATTGGGTGATTATTCTTATTTTAATTTTATTAATTTACTTTTATTATTTCATTTTTATTCCACTAATCATTAAATCATTCCTACGGGGCTGATATTGGAAGCTCTTTAAATGTAGCCAGGGCATACTGACTTCTAAGACCCCGTGGACCATCAGGTTGCACTGGCTGCTTTATCAGTTTCTCCATAAAAGAATCCGTCTATCATCTGTTCAGTGTGCCCTCAGGGTAGTGAAGACTTTCTTGCAATAAACTTAAAGTTGGTTCTTAGGGTATTCAGGTTACATTATTTTAGTCTAGAGATTAGAATAACAAAAGAGGATTTGGAGAATGTATTTGCACATTACTGTTTCCATTTCCAGTGAAGATAGTTGGATAAGAATTCTAGTTTGTTCCATTGTAATAGAAATCTCTTTATGGAAATTGCGGAGGAAGAATTTTTATATACTGGTATGAAATAATGTAAAAACTACTTAACAATAACTCTTCTTTGAGACAATGCTGAATTTTTATTTATTTATTTACATATCAAAGGAAGATTGACTTTTCAAATATTTGGTTTTGGAAAAATTTACAGAGGGAGAATAGAATTGATCACCTTCTTTGAATATATAATAACCAGTATCTTACTGATGAATCCGATCAGTGGATTAAGAAATTATCCGACCTGATTGTAGCAGATATGTGTAGCATTGTGGTGCATGCTTGTAATCCCAGTACTTGGGAGGTTGAGAAAGGAAGATCCCAGGTTCAAGACTTGCCTCTGCATTGTAGCAAGACCCTGTTTCAAAATAAAAATAAAATAGGGCCAGGAGTGTAGCTTAGAGGTAGAATGCCCCTAGGTTCCATCCCCAGTACCACAATACAAAACAAAATAAAACAAAAGATCTGAGCAGGAATTAGAAATCTGATCTTGATAGTGGTAGTATACAAATTGGTAAATAGACTACAGTTACAGACCTACCAGAATTACATACATTGAGAAATAGCACCTTGATGGTTCTTTATTGTTGGCTTACTGGCATTTTGAATTTGGAGGAGGATGAGTAAAAGGCATAGGATTTAAGGTTCATTGAAAGAGTTATTCACATTGGTTGATGTGTTTTTGCAGGTGAGAATAGTGAAGCTAGAACGAGGCACCAGAGAGAAAGTATGTCATAATGGACAGAGGGTACTTTTGTTGGTAGCCATGAAAGAGATAGGCTATTTGACTTTCAGTGTGAAGAATCATTCCTGGTAGGGAATAGTTGATAAATCTTCAGTAATACTTCAGTCTATTCTAGTTTCGGAATGGATTGAGATGTGTTCACATTTGATCAAATCTTTGATGGGGGACCATTTAAGATGATGGTACTGATAATATAGTTTTCTGGCAGTGATCCAGCTGATTAAGTAAGGATCATTAAATAAGAGTCATCATTTCTTAGGTGAAGTTTGCCCAAGGATAGTCTTGGTATCACACTTATTTGTGGTTCTTAAGCTCAAGGATTTTGTATCAAATGAGTATTTACGAATATAGGGAAATTCCTGGCTATGCTTTAGGAAAGGGAAGTTAGAAGAGTAGGGCTCCAACTATTTGTTAGTGTTCATATGATGTGTTAAGTTTGAATTCTTCTTTGTGAACAATTCTTTTTCCTAAATTGTTGATAATTTAGGCAGCAAAATTGAGTATTGGCTTCCTGTTTTCTTCTTGAGCAGAATATGGGAGCATGTTTTGATGGAACGATAGAAATAAAATACATGCAAATGTAAAAGGGTTTATCTTCTGTGTTGTCAAAAGTGCTGATCTTGCCCTTTTGCATTGTACGCTCATCTTTGTACGGTTGTTAAAATCGGTTGCTCTTTCCCATCTGAAGGAAATGCATCTTTGACACTTCTCATGACCTGAGTCATGATGCTGACACAGAGCCAGAAAATATTCTTAACAGTCATGGGTAATAAGAAGGAAAGCTTCCGTTGGGGCGGGGGGGTGAAGGGACCGAAGGTTGTGGGGAGAAGACGTTCTTTGCTATTTTGGTTTATATTGTTTAGATTATTTGGAAAGTTGCTAACTTTATTGCTATACAGCAGAAAATACGGGGTTTGTATTTAGTTGAAAAAGACAACTTTGGATGTTAAATTGTTTCTGAGTTCTCCATGTCTTAAGAAAATATACTTTAAATATTACAATCAATTCAGCATTTTCTCTTATTACAGTGTTTATTTTTTATTTCTGGACCAGCTCTCAATACTTCTGTATCTCACTTGATCTCCAGTTTAAATAATGAAGTTACATTTGCTGAATTGAGCAGATAGAATTCTGTGGGTTTTTTTTATTCCTTGAAAGTAACTGCTTCTTTTTTCTCTGGTGATATGATTCAAAATTAATTGTGAGGCTGGGCGTGGTGGCGCACGCTTGTAATCCCAGCATTCGGGAGGCTGAGACCGGAGGATCCGGGTTCGCGGCCAGCCTCAGCTACCTAGGGAGGCACTCCGCAACTTAGTGAGACTCGGTTTCAAAATAAAGAATAAAAAATGGGGCTGGGGGTATAGCTCGGAGGTAGAATGCCCCTGAGTTCAATCCCCAGTACCGCCAAAAAAAAAAAAAAAATTAATTGTGAGATGAAGGGGCAGTTGCATATAGAGTGTTGTGGAAAAAAATTTTAGAGAGGAGTTATTTTGGAGGAAGCTCATTTTATCCCACATTTAGTCTAAGAGATATTAGATTATGGGGTTTTAATTCTGAGGGGATTCACAGGGGTTTGAAGTCCTAAATTCTGAGCAGTTAGTTCCAGTACTGTGTTTGAGCTTGATTAGAAGAATGGAAAATTTGAGGATGCTCAAATATGATCAATTTATGAAAAGTTTGAATCTTAAGGAAAAATGCTCACATAATTTTATGCTTTTTTATTTATACAATGAATTTGCTTTGTCCTATTTTTACATAGACTGTTTATATTTTTGTAAAGTCCATTTACCTTTTTTTTTTTTTTTTTTTTGGTACTGGGAGTTGAACTCGGGCATTCTACCTCCGAGCTATACCCCCAGCCCTATTTTTTATTCTTTATTTTGAAACCGAGTCTCCCTAAGTTGCGGAGTGTCTCACTAGGTAGCTGAGGCTGGCCGCGAACCCGGATCCTCCGGTCTCAGCCTCCCAAATGCTGGGATTACAAGCGTGCTCCACCACGCCCGGCTCTCCATTTACCTTTTTAATAATTATCTTATTACTATTAAAGTATGATACTCAGTTTTAAAATTAGTTTAAAAGTAATTGAAACTTCTTAAATCCTAAGATCACCAGCTCATAATAAATTTCCTTCAGTCCAAAATCTCGAAGTGTTCTAAGATTGTATTCATTCATTTTATAAAGTGGGTTGCCTATATGATCAAGATCAAATTGTGGAATACATTTTAGGCAGATTCATAAATACTTTAGTGACACCCTCATAGCCACTTCTGTTGTTTTTCGCCTTTTGTATTCATGCACATTATAAACATCTTCTCTCATCTAGCTCTCATCTTTCTCTAGCCTCATTTTTTGCCACCTACACTTTTGCCAGGCCTTATCTAGCCCACCTTTGTGCCTGGCTGGAGTTGTGAAAACTATGCCTGCTCTACTTATTTCTTTATGACTTTTAATTTTTATATTTCAAAATTCTAAATTCATTGAATGTATTTTAATTTTAAGAAAAGGAAAAAAAGTGTGTGTGGTGGCGCATGCTTGTAATCCCAGTACGTCACCTGGGAGGCTGAGACAGGAGGATTTCAGGTTTGAAGCCAGCTTGGCAATTTAGTGAGATCCTGTTTCCAAATAAGAAAAAAATTGGGCTGGGGATGTAGCTCAGGGATAGAATGCTCCTGGCTTCAGTCCTTAGTGTGACAAAATATAATAAATAAAAAAAGAAAAGAAAAAGACTTAAATTTATAAGTTATAATCATCAGCATATTAGGAATAATAATGATCAGGTAGAAATGTATTTAAAATAATAAAGGAACACCTTATAGCAAAATATTTATTGAATTACTTTTACATATGAATAAATTTATAGATAATTTCTGAATAATTATGTAGTACTTATTGTTGAAATTATAGCTTTAATTCTACTGAGATTTAATAAACACGAATGTGAACTGTTTTGTAGGCCCCTTTGTATGTGGTGGCAAGAAGTTATGACATTGCAATCCCCACCTTAATTAAAGACTTGATTTTTTTTTTTTTTTTTTTGGTACTGGTAATTGAATCCAGGTGTAACCTACCTCTGATTTACACCCTTGGTCCTATTTAAATTTTTTAAAATTAAAAATCACAGTCTTGAAAGTTGGGCATGGTGGTGCATGCCTGTATTCCAGTGCATGGGGACTGAGATAGGAGCATCACTGGTTTGCTGCCAGCCTCAGCAACTTTGTGAGACCCTGTTTCAAAACAGTTAAGTTGCCAAGGCTGCCCCCTTGTACCTGCGATCCTCTTATCTGAGCCTCCAAAGCCCAGATTCTTGTTCTTACGTTTTGTGTGAAATTTCTCTTCCTACCTTCCCACTCTTTTCCAAAGTGCCTATAATAATGTCAGTGGTGACACGACCTGTTTACTTGAAAGAAGCAACAAGTGTTCTTGCTTGAAAAAAGTAAAAATTTAGAGTATTTTTAATTTACCATCTAAAAAAGTTTCAAGCAAGGGGAAAAAAAAAGAATTACCCTTGAACATTTTGTCTTTAATTAGGTCTCCTAAACTGTTTGTTATGTTGGGAATCTTTAACAGTATGTATATAAAATCCCTTTTCTTTGAGTTGTGTGCTCTGTCCTGCCTCCTGTGAACAAGCATTGCTTCCGCCCAGCTTGGTATGTGGGTCAGAAGGCGCTGTTTCTCACCAGGGCGCTGCTGTTTCCTTTTCCTACTTGAGTAGATTACAGATTATACTGGAACATGCCTGAGAAAAGGTCAAAAAGGAGGGTGAAAGTCCTGGAACTGCAGCTGGGAAGCTTGTCATTCTCATCTAGGAAAGGGCTGAGAGGGAGGGAGAGAGAGAGAAGCTCTGTCCCAGCCAAAAACAGCCCACATGCACAACACTCCCAATCACACAGGATACTTCTTATATATTCTAAAAGGATTCTCTTTGGTTTTGATTAAGTAATTATTGAAAGTTAGATTGAGAATGCTTGAATGTTAAATTAGATGGCAAGCAAAAACTAAGCTGTGTTTTTCAATTTTCAGAGCCTAAATTTCCAGTGATTATTTCGGAACAAGCCACTATTGTACTTTGTTGACGGAGTCAAGAAGTCAGGGCTTTTCAAGTACAGAGTTAACTTAAATGCCTTGGTCAATTTGGGACTTTTATCCATGTCAATTCCTCAGCAGAATATTAAAAGCAGACCAAAAGTTTTGCACTTCTGAGCAATGCAAAATGAACATAAAAAGCCCCATAGAACTCATTACACAGTCTTTCTTTTGGAAAGATAGGATGTATGGAAGAGAACATCTGTGTCATGTATTAGAATAGGGAGCATGTGGGAAGGAGGACAAAAGTGGTGGAAATATTTGGGCCTAGGGCCATTTCTGCAGATCTGTGCTCTCTGGGGCACCAGGGGCCACGTTGACATTGAGTTTCAGACCAGGGACACTGACCTCGAGGCTTGTATCCTACAACCATAGTGGGTACTTTGGGTATGCAGAGAGGGCTAAGAACTGAATTTGATACAATTAAAAGGAATCTAGAATATAGAATTATAGGAAGTTTTCTATTGCAAACCTCCAAAGAGTGAAGTCCTTTTCTTGAAAAAGGTCTGTGTCCATGATAAGAATGGAAAGAGTACTGGGTATGGAGGCACATGCCTGTAATCCTAGTACTTGGGATGCTGATATAAGAGGATCATAGATTCCATGTCAGCCTCAGCAACTTATCGAGGCTCTCAGCAACTTAGGAAGACCCTGTTTCCAAATAAAAAATAAAATAGAATAAAAGAACTGAGGATGTAGCGTGGAGATAAAATGTGTCTGGGTTCAATCTCCAGCACCACAAAAAAGAAAAAGTCCAGTGATGGCTGACCTCCTGAGGACAGTGCTCGCCCAGGGCACTATTAACACTGTCTTCTTTCCTTTTCCTTTTCTTTATTCTCTGAAGCTTCATTTGGTTCAGGTTATTCTCTTGGTTGTAGTGCTTAGTTCTCACACAGTCCCTTCTTAAAGAATCTTTGTTTGTCCTCCCCCTCTTTGGGATAACCTGTAGCTTGTGCTTCTATAACATGTTACAAGAAGTCTTATTGACACTATCCTCTTTTAAGTTACTTTTGGGTCTATGTATTACTACTGTTCTTCTTTGCTTAATATTTTAAAAATGATTTTTATTCCCCTTGGTTCACAATATGATAGGATTGTGAAATATTTTAGTGTTTGAGATGAGGCATATAAATTTCCTTCTTACTTTTCCTCTTGTTTGCATTGGAGAAAAAAAATCATGCATGCAAACACACACGGCTCACCGGTATTAGATTTAATATTTAGCATTATCTGAAATGTCCAACCATTGCAGGGTCTTGCTGGCTTTAGAAATTTCTTGCAGTTGGCAGTTTGCCATATGCACATGTTCTCACATCACTGCATTCAGAAGCTAAGAATACCAACCTGGCAGCTTCTGCAGAGAGGATAAAGATAAAACAGAGCGGAGGCCAGCTCTCCAGCCGCATTACCTGAGAGTTGCTGCTGATGTCTTTTCCACAAATGTCCAAGTTTGTCAAACCCAGTAAATCTTGGAAAGTTTATTTTCCTTGTAGCATCTGTGTTTTATAATGGGTCTTTTAATTTGTTTTTACTTTGTCTGCAGGGATTTCTTTTGTCCGGAGTTTTCAGACTCTTGTCTTTTTTTTTTTTTTTCCTATGGAAGAGAGTCCGATAATGATGGCTGGTTTGGGAATAGGTCTCTCAGCAAAGCCAATCCGACCAGCTCTTCCTCCAGCACAGCAACAAAGCCCATTGTTATTTTCTCTGTTCATGTTTTTTTTTTCCTCTGTGTTTTTATAGTATAAAGTATCTAGAGAAGCATCATTTGGGACGAAGCATAAATAAGGTGCTATTTTGAAATTAACAAAACTTTTAGTTAACAGATCATACCATCTGAGTCTCATCTATGCAGACAGTGGTGTTCTGCATTAGCATGGAGACTGAGAGTACCATTTCCACAGTGTACCATGTACATGCAGATAGTCTTTTTTTTTTTTTTCCTTTTTGCGGTACTGGGGATTGAACTCAGGGGCATTCTACCTCCGAGCTATACCCCCAGCCCTATTTTTTATTCTTTATTTTGAAACAGAGTCTCACTAAGTTGTGGAGTGCCTCCCTAGGTAGCTGAGGCTGGCCGCGAACCCGGATCCTCCGGTCTCAGCCTCCCGAATGCTGGGACCACAAGCATGCGCCACCATGCCCGGCTCTGCAGATAGTCTTTTTTTGTGTGTGTGTGTGTGGGAGGGGGCACTGGGGATTGAGCCAAGGGGTGTTCTACCTTTAAGCTAAACCCTCCTCTAGCCCTTTTTCTTTAATTTTTATTTTTGAAACAGTCGCGCTACGTTGCTGCAATATTCCTATCCCAGCCTCTCAGGAAGTGGAATTACAGATGTGGGCCACCACACGGGGCTCTGGGCTCTGCAGGTATTTTTTATCCAAAAGGTGGCAGGAGGAAAAAGCATATGAGATTGTTATCTTAATTCAATATAAACTTTTTAGCTGGGTGTGGTGGCGCAAGCTTGTAATCCCAGTACTTTGGAAGGCTGAGACAGGAGAATCACAGATTTACCGCCAGCCTCAGCAACTCAGCAACAGGGTGAGACCCTGTTTCAAAATAAAAAGTATAAAATATGGCTGGAGGTGTAGCTCGGAGGTAGAATGCCCCTGGGTTCAATCCCCAGTACCAGGAAAAAAAAAAAAAAAAAAGACCAAAAATAAGGCTGGGGATAGAACTCAGCGGCAGAATACCCAGATACCCCTAGGTTCAATCCCCAGGACTTTAAAAAAAAAAAAAAAAAAGTAAACATTTCCTTGCTAAGCACAGGAAGTCAGTGGTTGAACTTCAAAGTGAACTGTTTTGGTTTGGTATTTTATATTATAACACATTAAATTCAATAATAATTGTAAACATACTGCTGAAAACAGAAGGAAACCACAATATCATAGCTTGAAACATCAAGATATTTTTAAAGATTTCTGATTCTTAAATCATTTTTTATTCTTTAATTTACTGAGAAACCATTTTATTGGAACTTGGAATTTTCCTTCAAGAGCAGCCCATCTATCGTGGGTCCTGGTGACCCTCTGAAGGATCAAAGCACTTGTGGATTTGGATTAAGACCTAAAAGCCTGAAGGCTTATGCAAGTTTATCTATATAGACTCAGCCCAAAAAACTGGGATGAGAGTCTTAGAAGAGCTTATTTTCTCATGAGATTTTTGGGACTTCCTCTGTCTGGTTGTGCCAGAAATAGTGTGAGAATATCCACTCACATGGCATTTGTCACTTACAGGTCCTGTCCCAGCTGGAGTTTGAAAGTATAATGGTGTGTGAAATATTTTATGTATTTTAAGGCTTCAAAAAGCCCACTGCTACAACTGTAATCAAGCAACCTCCGCTCTTTTCTTTGTGCTCATATGGTAATGAAAAAGAAAAATATAGATCGGAGGGTTAGTGAAGGTGACACATTTATGTAGTGGCTTTCTTAATAGATCTCAGAAGATGTTTACTTTGTTATTATTATCATATATATTCCGGAGAAGTAGCACAAAGGGAAAGAACGGGAGCCGGGCGTGGTAACTCATGCCTGTAATCCCAGTTCTTGGGAGGCTGAGACAGGAGGATTGCAGGTTGGAAGCCAGCCTCAGCAATTTAGGGAGGCCCTCAGCAATTCACTGAGACCCTGTTTCGAAATAAAAAATATAATAGAGCTGGGAGAAGCCGGACATGCTGGTACATGCTTGTAATCCCAGTACTTGGGAGGCTGAGACAGTAGGACTGCAGGTTCACAGCCAGCCTCAGCTACCTAGACTCTGTTTCAAAATAAAGGAATAAAATAGGGCTGGGGGTGTATCTGGGAAGTAGGATGCCCCTGGGTTCAATCTCTAGTAACACACACACACACACACACACACACACACACACACACACACAGACAGAGAGAGAGAGAGAGAGAGAGAGAATATGAATATGAGAGAATGAAAAAGAACAGGGAAAGAATGAAACCAGGACCAAGGTTTCTTCTTTTCTGAGGCTTGAGGTTTAATGACATGGAAATTTAGGCTCCATTTAACTATAGAGAAATAACCTAAATATCTGTGGTCTTCTTTTGTTGGTTTTGGGGTTTTTTTTTTTTGTGTGTGTGTGGTACTTGGAATTGAACCCAGGGCTTCACATAAGCTCAGCCTCACTTTAACTGTGAACCACACACCCAGCCATAAATATCTGCTCTTAAAGTTATCAAGTTGAGTCTTCTTGACCTAATCAACATGAAATTAATCAGGACAATAGAGTTATCATTGCAGTCATTTGGTTATCTTCTCATGTACTTTGTGTCCCCTCCAAAATTAGTTTTTGTGTAGATCTGAGGGCTCTATTTTTCTGTCTCCTGAGTATGGGAAAACATATTTAATTCATTCAACAAACATTTATTGAACTGTTGAGCATTATGTGTCAGCCACTCATTCCTGATATTGTTTTGTTTTTTTTTTTTTTTCTCTACTGAGGATTGAACTCAGGGGCATTTGACCTCTGAGCTAAACCCCCAGCCCTATTTTTTTTTTTTTTTTTTTTTTTTTTTTTTTTTTTGTGGCACTGGGGATTGAACTCAGGGGCATTCTACCTCCGTGCTATACCCCCAGCCCTATTTTTTATTCTTTATTTTGAAACCGAGTTTCACTAAGTTACGGAGTGCCTCACTAGGTAGCTGAGGCTGGCCGCGAACTCGGATCCTCCGGTCTCAGCCTCCCAAATGCTGGGATTACAAGCGTGCGCCACCACGCCCGGCTTCCCAGCCCTATTTTTTATTCTTTATTTTGAAACAGGGTCTCACTAAGTTGCAGAGTGCCTCACCAGGTAGCTGAGGCTGGCCAGGAACCCGGATCATCTGGCCTCAGCCTCCCAAATGCTGGGATTACAAGGGTGCGCCACCATGCCCGGCTCTGATATTGGTTTTTTTTTTTTTGGCGGTACTGGGGATTAAACTCAGGGGCGTTCTACCTCCGAGCTATACCCCCAGCCCTATTTTTTATTCTTTATTTTGAAACCGAGTCTCACTAAGTTGCGGAATGCCTCACTAAGTAGCTGAGGCTGGCCGTGAACCCGGATCCTCTGGTCTCAGCCTCCCGAATGCTGGGATTACAAGCGTGCGCCACCACGCCCGGCTCTGATATTGTTTATACATCTTTTTTCTATTAGAAAAACAATAAGATATAGTTTTATTCCTCTATGCTTATGATTTATATATTGTCTCCTTTTTGGTTGTTGTCCTTTACAATAGACATTACTTGTTTTGCTTTGTTCTTGAGATACTTTTCAGATATCACTATTAGCATGTTTTCTTCTAGTTACTCAAGTTTTTTTTGTTGTTGATGTTAATATGCTTTTCTATAACACCATGTTTTGAACCCCTTCAAAATCCCATGGATTTATTCACCTAGGACCTAGTAAGGATCTCACGCTAATAAGCCTCTTGAGCCCGCAGGGGTGGCACATGCCTGTAATTCCAGTACTTGGGAGGCTCAGTCAGGAGGATCACAGGTTGAAAACCAGCCTCAGCAACCTAGTGAGGTCTGTTTCAGAACAAAAAAAATAAATATGGCCGTGCGTGTAGCTGGGAGGTGAATACCCCTGGGTTCAATCCCCAGCATCACAAAAGGGAAAAAAAAAATGTTGAATGAAACTTTCACTTGTTATTTTGTTAATGTCTTCTCTTCAGTTTCAGTCTTCAGCTTTTTTTTTTTTTTTTTTGTGGTACTGGGGATTGAACTCGGGCATTCTACCTCCGAGCTATACCCCCAGCCCTATTTTTTATTCTTTATTTTGAAACCGAGTCTCACTAAGTTGCGGAGTGCCTCACTAGGTAGCTGAGGCTGGTCTCGAACCCAGATCCTCCGGTCTCAGCCTCCCGAATGCTGGGATTACAAGCGTGCGCCACCACGCCGGGCCTTCTTCAGTTTCAGTCTTTGTTCTATATCACTTACCTCCACCATTTCCTCTCATTGGGCCCTTATCTCTATATCTAACATTCTTCCTCTGTGTTGAAGTACCCTGTCAAAGGCTGCCACAAGTTACTACTTTTTTCTGTTGTTTCTTTATTGAAACTTGTCCTTTTTGACCATTGTATTAACATACTTTTTAAAAATCTTAACCTTATTTTTAACTGATACATGAAAACGTGAATATTATACATATTCACAGGGTACTGTGTGTGTGTGTATGTGTGTGTTTGGTTGGTTTTGGCACTGGAGATTGAACCCAGAGGCATTCTACCTCCAAGTTATACCCCCAATTCGATTTTATTTATTTTGAAACAGGGTCTCATTCTGTTGCAGAGGGCCTTCTTAATTTTCCGAGGTTGGCTTCAAACCTGCGATCCTCGTGTCTCAGCCTCCCAAGTACTGGGATTATAAGCATTCACCACCAGTAATGTTTAAAACAGGTTACATATCTCTTTATTTTCATATATTCATTGTTTCTTTATGGTAAAAAACAGTCAAAGTGCTTTCTTCTAGCTTTACGAAATTTACAGTGTTCTGTACACATTGGAATTTTGTACTTGTATTTAACTATAAATTGGTACCCATCCATCAATCTCTGCCCATCCCTTCTACGCCCAACCTCTCTCATCAGCCTTGGGTAGCCATCTTTTTTTTTTTTTTTTTTTTTTTTTTTTTTTTTTTTTTTTTTTTTTTTTTTTTTGTACTGGGGATTGTACCCAGAGGCAATCTACCTTCCAGCTATACCCCCAGCTCGGTTTTATTTCTTATTTGGAAACATGGTCTCCCTAGGTTGTTGTAAACTTCACTAAGTTGCCAAGACTGGCTTTGAACCTGAGATCCTCCTGTCTCAGCCTCCCAAGAACTGGGATTACAAGTGTGCACCACCATGTCTGGCTTCCACTAACCATCATTCTACTCTCAATTTTTATGTGATCAACTTTAAAAAAAAAAAATTACACATTTAAGTGAGTTTTTTTGGGGGTTGGGGAGCACTAGGGATTGAACCCAGGGGCATTCTACATCTGAGCTACACCCCAAACCCTATTTTTTATTCTTTATTTTGAAACAGGGTGTCGCTAAGTGTGGAGGGCCTCACTAAATTGCTGAGGCTGAATGCAAACCCTGATTCTCCTGTCTCAGCCTCCCAAGTATTGGGATGACAAGTGTGCCACCATGCCTGGCTGAGTGAAATCTTACAGTACTTGTCTTTTTGTGCTTGGCTTATTTAAGTTAAATTAATGATTCTCCACTTTCATCTATGTTGTTACAAATTACAGGATTTTGTTCTTTTTATGGCTACATAGTATTCTATTGTGTATCTATGCCACATATTTTTAATCTAATCATCATTTGAAATAGACTGTTTCCATTTCTAAATATGGGAGCACAGGTGTCTACTTGACATACTGATTTTATTTCCTTTGGATATTCCCAGTGGTGGGATGGTTGGATCTTACAGTAGTTGTATTTTTTATTTTTTTTTAGGAATCTCATAGTGTCTTTCATAATGTCTGTACTACTGTAGTTCCTACCGTGTGCAAGTGTTCCTTTTTACACATCCTCACCAGTTTATTTTGTTTCATTTCGTTTTATTTTTGTGGTACTGGGCATTGTACCCAGGGGCATTCTACCTCCGAACTACACCCCCAGCCTTATTTTTTATTCTTTATTTTGAAGCAGTGTCTCACTAAGTTACGGAGGGCCTCACTACGTAGCTGAGGCTGGCTGCCAACTTGATGATCTTCCCGTCTCAGGCTCCCTCTGCTTTGTTCTTTTTGTTCAAAAAGCCTTCAGATATTTTGGCTTTGTGTGTGTGTGTGTGTGCGTGTGTGTGTGTGTGTGTGTGTGTGTGTGTGTGTGTGTGATTGCATACAAATATTACAATTGTTTTTTTCTATTTCTGTGAAGAATTCCATTGGTATTTTGTTAGTGATTGCATTGAATCTGTAAATCAATTTGGTTGTATGGATTTTTTTTACTATACTTTCATTCATGCATTGTAATTATACATCATAGTGAGGTTTAAAGTGATACAAATATACATACACACTGCCCTTGGTGTCTTCCTCTCTGGATACACCCCTCCAAACATGTTAGTGAGATTGGCAATGATACCTTCTTATATGGACATAGCATTATTTGAACTATTTCCTTCATCAGTCTTCCCTTTCCCCCTCCCACCTGTCACCTCCAGCCCCCTTCCACTCTTCTTTCCTCATTTATCTGAAGCCTCTTTTGTTTACTGTTATCTCTCTAGAGTCCACGTAGGAAAGAAAATATATAACCCTTGACTTTTGTAACTGATTGATCTCAGCATAATAGTCTGTAGTTCCATCCATTTTCCTGAAAATGACATAATTTTGTTCCTCTTTATGGCTGAGTAAAATTCTGTGTGTATATGTCACATTTTCTGCCAACCATAATAAATGCTGGTGAAGATGCGGGGAAATATGAATTCATATACACTGTTGATAAGATTTTAAATTAATACAATCAATATGGAGATCAGGATGGAGTTTCCTCAAAAGGAATAGGAATGGCTGGGAATGGTGATACATGCTCGTAATCCCAGTATTTTGTTGGCTGAGACAGGAAAATCTCAGGTTTGCAGCTACCCTCAGCTACTTAGTGAGGCCCTCTGCAGCTTAGTGAGACACTATTTCAAAATAAAGGATAAAAAATAGGGCCAGGGGTGTAGCTTGGAGGTAGAATTTCCTTGGGTTCAATCCTCAGTACTGCAAAACAAGCAAACAAGAAACAAAGGGTAGGAATAGAACTACCGTATGACCCAGGTATACCACTCCTTAGTATTTTTCTAAAAGAATTAAAGTTATCATATATGTATATGTATGCTTATAGAAGCATAATTCACAGTAGCCAAATTATGGAACTAATCTAGATATTTGACCATAGATGAATAATAAAGAAAATGTATAGCCGGGCGTGGTGGCGCACGATTGTAATCCCAGCATTCGGGAGGCTGAGACTGGAGGATCCACGTTCATGGCCAGCCTCAGCTACCTAGTGAGGCACTCTGCAACTTAGTGAGACTTGGTTTCAAAATAAAGAATAAAAAATAGGGCTGGGGGTATAGCTCGGTAGAATGCCCCTGAGTTCAATCCCCAGTACCGCAAAAAAAAAAAAAAAAAAAAAAAAAAAAAGAATGGACATCTTAATAATAATTGAGTCCTCCTAGCTTGGCATGGTGGCACATGCCTATAATCCCAGTATTTGGGGGGCTGAGACAGGAAGACTGAAGGTTTGAGGTCACTCCCAGTGACTTTGCAAGACTCTCAGCAATTTATTGAGACCCTGTTTCAGAATAAAAAAAAAAAAATGTTTATAGGAGTGGGGGTATACTTCAGAGGTAGAAGGCCCCAGGTTTCAATATCCAGTACCACAACACAAAATGAAACAAAACAAAACAAACAAAATTCCTATAATACGGAGTCTTTTAATCCATGAGCATGAGATTTCTTTACATTTTGTGTTTCCTTTTTAATTTCATTTATAAGTTTTTTTAATTTTAATTATATAGACATTTCACCACTTTAGAAAAATTTATTTCTAGGTATTTTATTTTAGTTCTTTTTGTAGCTATCCTACATTGGATTGTGTTTTTTGATTCTTTGTTCAGATAATTTGCTATTGGTATAAAAAAGCTATTTTTTTATAGAACACATTTATTCATTCATTAAAGCTATATTTATAAACTGCTTGGTAAATCCCATAATACATAAGACAGACACTACTCCTATAAACATAAATATGAATGTAAAATCTATACAACTTAATCTTAGATGAACTGGGTTCCAGACAGAGACTATATCATAAACGTGGACTGTATAAGTAGAAGACCACAAACACTTGGGTGTTCTTTGAGAATTTAGTAGCAGCCTGAGAAGGATAGGTCTTGGGTATCTTGTATTTTGTTCTTAGGTAGTATTGTATCCTCGAGAGATAATCATAACTAGCTAAGTTACAATATTTAGAATTTCTCAGTGAGTCACTTCATTTCTTTCTTTCTTTTCTTTTCCTTTTTTTTTTTTTTTTTTTTTTCTATTTTCCATGCTGGGTGTTGAACCCAGGACCTCATGTGCATACTGGGCCCCATTGATCTTATCTAGAAAGTTCAGTGACCTTAACATCTGTACTGTTCCCTTGCTAGAGGAACTTACCTTAGTTTTTACTCCTCTGTCTCAATTGAAAGCTTGACGCCGAAATAATTTCATCTTTCCCCTGCTTTTTCCTATACATCTTCTATTATATAGAGAAGCTTCTCAGTTCCACTCACATCATGGCATCCCTTTATACTTCATTGCCTTCATATTATACTCCTGTCTTGAATATTCCTCTGTCCTGTCCTTATATAACTGGGTCATGTCCCATGTGGTCCATGAGCCTGTTTCCAAATAATTGTTACCACATGTACTTATCTTTAGTTCTAGATAATTAGCACTTAATCATTCCTATTTCATGCTTTTTAGATTGTTAGCTTCATGATAAAAGGGAATGTAACTCCTCACAACATGTTAGGCTAACACACTCAGCAAATATTTTTTTACTAGTTGAGAAATGTGTATGGTGTACTTGAATTTTATTAGTGAGGTATTATGTCAATTCCAAATTAATATTAGCATAGTTACATTGGCCTTGAGTGTTATAATAAGTCATTTTGATTTACTTAAATATAAAAAGTTTTCTTTTTATTCTTTCTAAGATATATAACATTGTAACAGTATTTCCCATTCATCTTTTCTATAAGATTCTGTACCTTATGAATATGATATTATTGTCTAACTTTTAAGCAACATGAGCATCTTGTGTATGTTACAAGCACTGTTTTATCCACACAATATGTGTTAATTGCTTTTACTAGCTTTAGTATAAATTTATGTTGGAAATTGGTGATATAGAAAGAAAAAGATTTAAGCTGAGCAACCAGCTCAGCAACTTAGTGAGGCCCTCTGCAATTTAGTGACACTCTGTTTCAAAATAAAGATTAAAAGATGGATCTGAGGGTGTAGCTCTGAGGTAGAACGCCCCTGTGTTCAATCCCTAGCATCACAAACACAAAGTCGTAGGATTTAAGATTGGTGTGCAAAAATTATCTATATTTCTGTATCCTAGCAGTAAACAACATGAAAAGTGAAATTAAGAAAAGAATTCCATTTACAAATTATATTGGGACGTGTAAAATATCTAGTAATAAATTAATCAAAATGCTATAAGATGGGTGTGGTTGCATGTTCCTGCAGTCAGAAATACTTGGGATGCTGAGGCAGGAAGATTGCTTGAGCCCAGGAGTTCAGGACCACCCTGGACAACATAGTAAGATCCTGTCTCTTAAGAGGAGAAAAATCAAAAGTCAAGGAGATGATACATGCCTATAATCCCAGTACTTGGGAAGTTGATACAGGAGGATCACAGGATGGAGACCAGTCTCAGGAATTTACAGACTCCCAGCAACTTAGTAAGACTCTGGGTTTTGTTTTTTGTTTTTTTTTTTTTTTTTTTTTTTTTTTTTTTCAGTACTGGGGATTGAACTCAGGGGCATTCTACCTCCGAGCTATACCCCCAGCCCTATTTTTTATTCTTTATTTTGAAACCTGGTCTCACTAAATTGCAGAGTGCCTTACTAGGTAGCTGAGGCTGGCCTTGAACCCAGATCCTCCGGTCTGCCACCACGCCCAGCTTAAGACCCTGTATTAAAAGGTCTGGGAGTGTAACTTGGAGGTAGAATGCACCCTGTGTTCAATCTCTAGTAACAAAAGAAAAGAAAACAAAAAACAAAACAAAACCAAAAAACCTAGAGTTAGATGTCTGAAACTTAGGACCTGAAAAGTACAAAACAACATAGAAGGAAAATCCCAAGCTCTGCTTTCCAGCACCTGAGTGGAGCCACCCCTCCTTCCATGGTGCTCAAGTCTTGTGTAAGTTGGGTAGTGTTCTCCTGTCTGCATAGCTCCCTGTGTCCCCTGCATCATCTCTCCATCACTAAGAAGACCTACTGTAATGTAATCACCATGGAATAGATGCTCCCCTTTTCATTTGGGGAATAATGACAAGGGGGAGGGGGTGTGAATGCTCAGTATAGATGGAGCCATCACAAGCCTATCTTCACAGTTTGAGAACAAAATATATGGTGAACAGTACTCTAACGCTGGAGAGAAAATGTGCACTTACAGAGCTCTGAGAAGCTGAAGCGGGATCTGCCTACATGTTACTTCATTGACATGGATTTATGGTAGTGCTCAGGGCATGGCAAACTCAAGTTTTGATATTTGGAAATTTCTGGATTTCCCCCTTCCTCTCCACAGTTTGTTGAGTCCATGTATATGGAACCTGTGGGTTGAGGAGGGCTGACTGAAGTCCGTACATTGATCTACAGATTGAACAAAAGTCCAGATGGGATTTTTTTTTTTCAGAACTTGACAAAGTTTCGGCAAATGCAGTAAATTTTGTTGGATGCAGCTACCCATTTTAGATGGGTCACAAACCACACTGATTGTCTGTATGAAGTGAATTATGTCACCCCCCCAAGCGCTAAGCCTGCAGTTTCTATAATTAGTTAAGTCACTTTTTATACCAGAATACTTTGGTTTCTTCCTATCTCCATACCTTCAGTTCTCTGCATTTGATACTTTTCTTACATGATCACTTGACTCAGTGAAAACCCTCCAGAAGCAGGGAGGTTTCAACCATAGTTGATGCTTTTCTTTGTTTTTCACTTTGTAGGGAAATTGAACAGCCAAGACTCTTACAATAATTTTACCAACAACAATCCCGGAAACCCTCGGCTTTCCCCCCTCCCCAGCCTGATGGTCGTGATGCCTCTTGCTCAAATCAAGCAGCCAATGACGCTGGGAACCATCACCAAACGGACAGGGTAAGGCCTCTTTGCACAGCTGTTTGAGAGGGTTGAATGAGCCAAAATACAACATACATTTTCTTTGTTTGGTTTTGATTATGTTTTTCATTTCCAGCCCATATGAGATGTAATGGCAGCCGATTAAGTACAAAGTATAGTACGTGCACAAACATACTCACACCCATCCATGTACACACACATCTGCAGAAAAAACAAAGCAGTGACAAGTTGTGAAAATGAGTATTGGCTAATAAAAACCAGATCCTCTATGCAGCCTTAGACTTGCTGCCATGGCAGAGCTAGGGAGGATGGTTTGATTTTCTTGACTCTTGCAGACGTGATTGGGATGAAAAATGACCCCCAAATTTTGACAGATATAAATAATGAGAGAACTTTAGATGACAACTATGTTTCCAATGTTTTTTGAAAATCATCAATATTGAGATTTAATTTACATATAATAATCTGTCATTAGTGTCAGGACAATAGATGTTATGGGTAGTTTTCTAAAATTTGGGCTTTTTAAAAAAATGATTCCTAATGTTCTTAAAGACTTTCAATAACTTGGAATGTAAAAATATTCCTTATTTGTCCTCCTGAAAATAAACTCATGTGTGTGATATTTGATTATGTAATAATGCTGAAAATCATTTTTATATTTGTAAAACATTTTTTGCTATAAGAACATTATTTGTTTTCCTTAATGTATAGTCCAAAAGTTTAGCCTTATTTGAAAATGGAAGAAATTCTGTAGTAAAATAGCCAGGAAAAACCCTGTCTTGGTCTTACATAGTCCTCAGGGTCTTCCTAATAAAATAATAGACTAAGCTGAGCATGATGGTGCATGCTCAGAAACCTAGTGAGACGCTATTTCAAAATAAAAAAATAGCCAGGTTTGGTGTTGCACATTTGTAATCTGAGTACTTGGGAGACTGAGACAGGAGGATCACAGGTTTGCGGCCAGCCTCAGCTATTTAGTGAGGCTCTCATCAACTTTGTGAGACCCTGTTTCAAATATAAAGAGTGAAAAATAGGGCTGGGAGTGTAAAACACCCCAGAGTTTAGTCTCCAGTACCACAGGGGACCCGGGGTGGAGGGTGGGAAGAATAGACTAAATTATTTTGCTGGCATGTCAATATTTCTTAGTATTGTTGTGCTAGCATTAGTGTTTTCAAAAGTCACTTTAGTGCAATGAAAAATTCAGTCTTCTTAGGAATGAGTCTTTTGATATGCAGGTATCACGGTATTAAAATTCACCCTCAACTTAGGTGGAGTGATTTTTATATATAAAGCATTCCTATTTCTGTACAATTCAGAAATCAAAATAAGTTTGTGACAAATTAAGGGAAACAAAAGTGTACAAAACCTCTGTCCCAAATCATTTAATGGTGTAGATCTTTGGGACTATATATCTTAATTTAACACTTTATGATCAATAAAAGTGTGCTTCTCCAGGCGTGGTGGCGCACGCTTGTAATCCCAGTACTTGGGAGGCTGAGACAGGAGGATCTAGGTTCTCGGCCAGCCTCAGCTACTTAGTGAGGCCCCCCACAACTTAGTGAGACCCTGTTTCAAAATAAAGAATAAAAAATAGGGCTCGTGGTGTAGCTCAGGGGGTAGAATGCCCCTGGGTTCAATCCCCAGTAAAAAACACACACACACACACACACACACACACACACACACACACACACAGAGTAAAAAAAATAAAGAAATAAAAATAAAAAGTGTGCTTTAAATAGAATTCTGACTTTAAATTTCTAGGTTGTGAAATAAGTTAGTAGGGGTTGTGTTCTTATATTTACAGTTAGCTTACTTTTTTATTTTATAACATTGCATTCCCTGGATATAGAACCAGATAAAAGTGGGTCTAAACCTTGAGCCTATATTTTAGTTATTTTTTCACCTGCTGAAGTCAATCAGAACGTCACTGGATCTTCATTTACTCTGGCATTGGCTAGTTCTTCAAAGCACTTACAAATTTGTGTGTGTCTTTCCTGAATCCAAGTGAAAGCCTCTTAAAAATGATTCCTCTATAATTTAATTTCACAGAGGGAAGGGAACACAAGACGATGGTTCAAAAGGTTCTTGGAGACATGAAAGCATGTTCTGGTGTTTTGTTTCTGGTTTCTGTTTATTTGTTTTTCTTGTTTTAACATAAGAATTAAGGTTGTCTTATAATGCAAACAATTAGCTGACTTAAATGAGTTTCTCTCAAACAGTTCTGAGATTATGACTGAACTTTTATGCAGAAAACAATATGATGTTGGAATTTACAAGCATTTGTGGGCTGTCTTAGGAAGGACGTTTCTTCTTGTTTGTTTTTGAATTTCCCATAGTAAGAAGATAATGTCTTGCGTTCTTTCTGCTGTCTTGCCACCTTTCCTGCACTAAAATGGGTAGCAGCTATTCATCGTCCAGTGTTCCCCTGTGCTACCACAGTTTATGAACTGAGGCCAATTCTTTGTTTCCTTTCCTTTTTTTTAAACTTCCTCAAAATTCTCCAATTTTTCAGGCCTATGTACTGTGCTCCCTCATATCACGTGTAATTTAATAATTATTAATTAATGAGCCGGGCGTGGTGGCGCACACTTGTAATCCCAGCATTCAGGAGGCTGAGACCGGAGGATCCGGGTTCGCGGCCAGCCTCAGCTACCTAGTGAGGCACTCCGAAACTTAGTGAGACCCTGTTTCAAAATAAAGAATAAAAAATAGGACTGGGGCTGTAGCTCAGAGGTAGAATGCCCTTGAGTTCAATCCGCAGTACTGCCCAAAAAAAAAAAAAAAATTAATGTAGTATTTTTAAATGAAATATTTTGAATTTGAGTTTCCTTATGCATTTTGAAAATAACAGCCCAACCCACGTCACACGCTTGTAATTGCAGGACTTCACAGGCTGAGACGGGAGGATATCAGGTTCTCGGCCAGCCTCAGCAACTTGTGAGGCCCTCTGCAACTTAGTGAGACCCTGTTTCAAAATAAAGAACAAAATAGGGCTGGGGGTGTAGCTTGAAGGCTGAATGCCCCTGGGTTCCATCCTAAGTACCATCAAAAAAAAAAAGTGAAAAGAAAATAACATTAGTCTAATATTCTTGAAACATACTGTCAATAGATTTTATATATCAATTTTCAAATCATTTTGTTTCTGCTAAGTTTTAAGTTTTCCTCTGACATGTCCTGTATTCACTTGTTTAGAAGAATAATTCGTACCTGAGTATTCGGTTTTAATTTTTTTTTAATGTAGTCTCAGACTTACAAAAACATTGCATCACTAGTAAAAAGATTTTCTATGTATCCACATCTCCCAAACATTAGCAGTTTTGAAATGTTTAGTTTATTCACATTTTTTCACTCTGCACATGGATGCACATACCATACTTTCCTTCCTTGTTTCAGAATAAGTTGCAGACTTCATATGCCCCAGTTCCTCCTTCCTTCAATGCTAATATCTGAGGACCAGGGTATTCCTTTACATAGTCCCATTATCGCTATCAAAAGAAGAAATCTTACAATTTTATTAGTTTTTTTTTCTTAAATTCCAAATAATTGTTGTCTGTTTTGAATTTTCTAATTCTGAAAGACCTTTAGTTCAACAGGGATTACCCAGCCTACTGTTCTTTTTTCCTTTCTGCTAACCATTCTTTTTATTTCTTCCTATTAAAACAGAGTCCAGTGACTGATAAATGGTTTGGTGATAGTGATGGTAATTTACATTTGAAGATAGCTGGATCACAAGACTTAAATACACCTGAGCCACTTTCTGAAACATCTGTTGATTGTATTCAGAAATTACTATTGTGATTTTCCTTATTCTTTTACCACAGGCCACCTAAGTATTTGCTCATAAATGTTTTCTTAATGTAATTTTTTTTAATTATAGAATTTAACATTTTTCATTAAATACATATATTTTGCCTTGTCATAAGTAAGATTTGATTTGTGATTTATGAGAACAAAATTTATTCTCTCAGTTTCCTATTTGGCCATCTGCTGAGCTTTGAAGCAAACCCCAGATAATATTTCATCCCATTTGATTTCCTCCAAGTATAATTTAAGTATACCTACTTATATTATTAAAACCTGTTTAAACTGTGACTATTTTTAGTGGCACAATTAGCTAATTTGCATTAATTATTTCCATTACATTTTGATGTTTTTACTGAGAAATTTGATTTCTTCATTTAGATAATCAACATGAGCAAATGAAGTTTTCATTTTCCAGATCTTTCTTCATTTTGAAAATTCTGATTGACTCATACTTTGATTTTATGAACTGAAGGCAGACACACATACATACATACACACACACACACACACACACACACACACACACACACAACCCCACAGAACATTATATTTCTATCACAGAGATTTCTATGAATTGCCTAGGTCTCAGTATTTAAATATCCAAATTGCAATAAAAGCCTCAACTTAACCCAGCAGGGGACAAAGCGTGTGTTTTCCATATTTCACATCTGCCCTTTTATTTTTGCAAATACATATCCCTGAAGCCTGTTCTGTGTCAGGGACCATCTGTCTCACTCCGAGACATACATGAGGCCAGTGCAACTGCAAATGGCAGAAGACAGATGTATTTACACCTCTTGCTTAGTACCTTGGAGCAGCTCTTGGAGGAAAGAAGGCCTGTCGGGGCAACAGCTGCTGCTTATCTCTAAGATGTACGTGGATGGAGGCAAAGGAAGTGCTAGAAATTATTTGGCTTCAACAGTCACCCATTCAAACATAATCCATTTTCTGTCAGTCTAACACTGCAGGATTGGGAAGCCCAGCTGACCACATCATCATGTTTGTATCACATGGAAGCAGGATGATCTATTTGCAGTGTAACTTTGTGCCAAGGGATTGCTCCATGTCTTGGTCATTTGGTTGTTACAGTAGGGATTTATTAATAGTATTTCATGGATATTTGGTTGAATTAATCATATTAAGGGTCAAGTTTTCTAACTAAGCTTTCGAAGTAATAATTCACAAGACAAAAAATTTTTTATCAGTGTCAATAATTTCATCTGATTTAATTCTCAAATTCTTTGGATATACACATGATTTTGTAACATATGCAGAGAACAATAAATGCCAAAAAAGTATTGACTAGTTTCATGGTAATAAAAAATTAAAAAAATTGAGAATGAATTTTACTTCCTTCCTCTTAACTAGTTGGAAATAGACAAATTTATTCCTTTATAGTTTTCTTTTTGTTGCGTGGAAGTTGACTCCCACTCCCTTCTCTTCTCCTCACCCTTTGTAGTAAGTAATTGGGGTTAAGTATTAGGTACTTTGGGCCGCGCCCTGTGGAAATAGAATGGTGGTAGAAAGACTGAAGCCATTTTTCTCCTGTTGTTCTGCAGCATATTGTCCTGTGGTCTCTGTGTGTCCTACATCATTATTCTCATCTGAAAAGAAATATATATGTGGATTATAATCATCTCCGAGTTCTCATCAGTTCTTTTATCCTGTT
The DNA here is from genome assembly GCA_004027655.1 of Graphiurus murinus. Classification (NCBI taxonomy): domain Eukaryota; kingdom Metazoa; phylum Chordata; class Mammalia; order Rodentia; family Gliridae; genus Graphiurus; species Graphiurus murinus. Next base: position 29,802 of record PVLC010015676.1, read on the forward strand.
GACTCATTTGAAAGCCTGCCTCCCTGTTGAGGAGCCCTGAGCTCCTGTGAAACCAAGCCCTATATAGAAAACATAGATTTTGCTTTTTTTAGGAAATGGGAAGCAGTTGATGGCGTTTATTTGTATGTCTCCAGTTGATAGTTGTAGAGCAAATCTGTGATCACATCTTGCTATGTGGGTAAATGACATTGGCGTATAGTCACCTTGCAGAGGGTCCAGTCTTCATTGAACTTAAATTAGATTCACCTTGGCTTATTTAGATACTTAACCTGAGCCTCAGATAAGTGGGAATAATCTGGTGAAAGACCCACCAGATAAATTAGCAGATGACAAGCCCCTGCCTTCCATCTCTGTCCTGTGTAACTGTTTAGTTCTTGATAGCTAGGGTTGAAATATTCGGTTCCAGATATAAAATAATGGGCAGAGTATTTTCATTAGAATGTATATGTTTATGTTTACATGTGTAATATATTTACCATAGTTAGAATTTCCATTTTTTTTGTGCTAAATAAGTAGAGTACTTAAACCATACCATAGTTTATTGCATTTTACTGTAAATCTGGGGATTTTTTTTTTTTTTTTTTTGGATGGAGTCTACTATATACCACATTAAAAGTCAGCAAGCATAACGTCCTACAGAAGTTTGACATTATTTATGCTATGCTAGTCTCTTTTCTGTCACATATGGCACAATTTGAACATTATCTATGTTTTTCTAATGAAAATCTTTTACATCTTGAGTTTGTAACTTAAATTGGCATGTCGAATATGTCTCAAATTAGACAGTTGTCTGTTTCAGCTTCAGTTTGCCCTATAGAACAGTAGATTGAGAGGCCAGCGTGCCACGGATCTCTCTGTCAGGGAGCAATTAAAATTAAATTAATGGAAGAATTAAAAGTCAAACATGAAAATGACACGAGGAATAATTTGCTCACATGTGGGTGGGAAACGTGAGTTCGCTTCAGCTGTGACTTAAGAGAAGGCACACATAGTTCCGAAGGCATTAGAGGGCCTAGAACTCCTTTTTAGAGTAACGTGGCTTCATTTCAGTATTTTCCATATAATGCTGTGTAACTTTTTCTCTATTAAATACATTTTAATTTTTTTGTAATTTTTAAAGCATTTGTGCATTGTTATTGTACATTTTAATGTGGTACAATTTGGTAGAGGCATACATGCATACAGCACTCATTTTATTATCATTATCATTTAGTATTGGTGATTGAATCCAGGGGCATTCTGTCTCTGAGCTACATACCCAACCCTATTTTATTTATATCTGGAAGCAGGGTTTTACTAAGTTACTGAGGGCCTCACTAAGTTGCTGAGACTGTCTTCCAACCTGCGATCCTCCTGTGTCAGCCTCCCAAGTACTGGCATACATTTATTATTTATATGGGCTCATTTTGATGTCTGCTTTATAAGAGAACCTGCTAATAGAACATGATGAATCATTGAAATAAATGACATTTCTATAGTATGTTCATAGAATTCATCTCTTAAAGTCCAGATATCTTCTTAAACTCTGAAGATGATTATTGTTAACCTTTTAGTAATAGAGTCAGGTAATAGAGAATTTGAATATATCCAAGTCAAATCTGGTTTCTACTAATAGAACTGAAGAGATTGTGGTGTCATGTAGGTTTCAACAAAATGACTGAGACTTTAGTGGCTTACAGGACATAGATTGTATGTATCAAAGCATAATTCTTTCCTATCTGCTGAGACACTCCAGACGAATGTCTTTGAGAACAAATGGCCAGGCCATTTCCCAGTGGTCTATAAATAATTCTCTAATAAATGTTACTTAATTTTTAATCTCTTGACTAGGTTTTCCTAAGGTTTTTTTCAATTGGAGTTTAGTTTAAAGTAGTGATAATTAGGACTCAGTGATCAATTTTATATGGCAGGATTTTTAGGCCTGCTAAAACTTAATAGTGATTGGAAAACAAATTTTTCACATCCAAATATGGTAATTTGAGTTGCATATTTTAATGCAGACAGTCTAATTCAGCATGCACTCCCACTCACATCTCTCTTTTCTCTTTTGCTCCCACCTTTGTCCCAGTCCAACACAAATCTCCAGCTGTGGACTGTGGTGGGAGGGGAGAGCCCTAGGTGAAGACAGCGGGATCATGGACCTGTACTCTGTGACTTCATATTTTCATTCTTTTGCTACTGAGGAAAGATTAAGCAGTCTCATTTCAAAAGAACAGCTGACACTTCCCTTTCAAAGTCGCAATTACGTCAGCCACTGGAGTTCTTTGGAGTTTATGGATCTCCTTTCCCATGTATGTGGCCAGGGTCCAGTTTATATGGCCAGAGAAGAAGGGGGTGAACATAGGCTGAATACATGCCAAGCATCCATACTAAACCAGGCTTTCTCAGTCCCGCTCCATCCCTCCTTGTTCAGCTGTGTTAGCCAGTGTACATTTATTCCTTTGAAGTAGGATCATTTTTAACTAATACAAGTGGGTTACGTTGTGAGTAGTGTCTTTAAACTTAGCAGTGCATTTCATTATTACAGGTCTTTTTACTACAATATAGTTATCATATATTTTCACATTGTTGAGCAAGGAAATCTTGATGATAATATGATGTTGCTGTGCCTGGAAAGAAAATCTCAGATTTTTTTTTCCCGAGTTATATATCATTTGTTGGGATAACATGTTTCCATTTGATATGCCAGGAAACTTAATACAAGAAGAGGATATTTACTGGCTGCTCGATAGGTGGAGACTATCAAAATTTCTACATTTTAAAATGTAGAAATTTACAGATTTTGTTTCATTTTTATTATTTATTCATTCATTCATTTATTCATTTGTGTTCATGCAGAAATCTTTTAAGTTATAAGGGACAAAATAAAAACTTGCAATTTCTTTGAAATACATCAGCCATATTCTGATATTTGAGATCAGATGGGACATTTATCAGTGCATATACAATGTGTGCTTAGTGTGTCTTGGGTCTGGTTGTTCTATATTTCAAGCATTTATGCCCGAATCATTTGGACTACTTGCTTATTTCAGGTGTCCTGTCTCATGAAATAAAATTAAAGAAGTTGGGTACTGTGTACTCATAATACCTTCATTTTGGAAGGATTTCTACACATACATAAGTGGCTTTGACTTTTTGCTTTCTAAGGTTTTCTGAATGATATCACTATGTTGTGAGATTGGACACTTCATGTAGTCTCAGTTTTTAAAATCTGTGTTTTTCAAAGCACAAGGTGAACTCTAGCCAAAAAAAAAAAAAAAATATTCCAGAAGAATTAGTGAAAATTGACATTATAGAAGAAAATAAAATGCGCAATTTTGTTACTCGTTGTACAGAATAGCAGCAATGACTTTATCTAGTAGCTTTTTTTTTTTTTTTTGTGGTACTGGTGATTGAACTCAGGTGCATTCTATCTCCGAGCTACACCCCCAGCCCTATTTTTTATTCTTTATTTTGAAACAGGGTCTCACTAAGTTGTTGAAGGCCTCACTAAGCAACTGAGGCTGGCCATGATCCTAGATCCTCCAGTCTCAGCCTCCCAAATGCTGGGATTGCAAGTGTGCGCCACCACGCCCGGCTATTATTTTTTTTAATATCTTACTTTCATTCCTATCTTTCTTTTAGTTATCTCTTCCATGTCTCTGTTCCTTTTTTTATATCACTAATGTTTCAAGTCTCAGATTTTTCTCACTGATATGAAAACATTTTGCTCAAATAATAATATTTAATCAAATGCCAATTTACTGTGAAATTAATGATAATTTTTTTTTGGTAATGTTCCAGGCTCCAGATTTGAAGAAGGAAATAGTCAGGTTTTACCATGCTCTTTCCTCTTCCAGAGTCTCGCTGTATTGCCCATGCTGGCCTTGAACTTCCAATCCTCCTGCCTTAGCCTCTTAAGTATCTGGGACTATAGTTGTGCACCGCTGTGCTTGGCTAGAATTTTAAGTAGAAATATGTGTACCATGGAAGTCTGACATTTTGCCCCCAATTATATTTTAAACATGCAATTGTAGCTTTAGTTTACTATATTCCACCCTGGACCAGTGCAGTCCAGGTAGGGGAGGCTCTTGTACCACTATTAAGAGACATGCTAATTTCCTGAAATGTGTCCAAAATTAGAGAAAAATCATCCTACATGTACTTAGTTTTTGACCCTTTGGTCAAAATAAGCCATTCCACTTACAACAAACAAGCAGCTTGAGCAATCTGTGCTTCTTTGGGTGTCTGTGAGGCTGCGGCCAGTGGCAATAGTATCATCTGAAAATTTTCATTCAGTCACCTTCAGCTAATCTTAAACATTTTGTGCCACACAACCATATATTGGTTGCTTGTCTCCATCTGATTGCTCCATTTAATTTTTACCTTCTTTTTAAGGGCCTCGGCAGTGAATGTTCTTTTAACTTAGAAATGCTACAGGGGTGCTCCAGAAAAGGGAACAAAGAGAAAAATCTTAAATCTCTAACTTTATAAAAATCCAGGGCCTTGTTACTACATATCATTGTGTTGACCAGTTCTATCAGACAGTATGGACTGCAGAATTGCAAGTGATGATGAATTTTTTAGTGATATACGTGTATTTGTTCATGTTCAATGAGGTTTTTGCTAATTTTGTGTGCATTTTCCCCCCCTTTTCCATGAAGGCCTTATCTCTTTGGAGCGGGGTGTTTTTCCATAAAAGCTCCATGGTGAGTTCCAGTTCTGACCCGCATGCCTAATTCATTTGCTGTTCTCTGGAAGTAACTCTGTTTTGTAATTTTGTTTTCAGTTGCATGGTCTGATCACAGATAGATGCTCCAAATTGCTGGATAATTTGTAGCTAAGACATGAATGTTTATAGTCAATCTTTATAAAAGCTGTTTTTTGGTTTTACCTCATTCTTTGAAAAATTTAAAACAGTCACAGATTTTATGTTTTAAAAAAAAATAAAATGGATCAATCCTCTCATTATTCTAGACACCCAAGTCTAGACCTTTGAATTTTATTGTGATAAAAGCTAGGTATATATCATACTTCATGTGAGAGGATATGATTTATTTTGAAATATAAATATATTAAATGTATACTGACAATGCTGGGCATTGTGGTGCAGGCTTGCAATCCCAGTACATGGGAGGCTGAGAAAGGAGGATCACAGATTTGCAGCCAACCTCAGCTACTTAGTGAGGTCCTCTGCAACTTAGTGAGACCCTGTTTCAAAATAAATAATAAAAAAAAAATGTGCCTGGGGGTGTAGCTTCGAGGTAGAATGAGCTTGGGTTCAATCCCTAGTACCTCAAAAAAAAAAAAAAAGTTTTTACTACATTTTATTTGGTCCTAATGGGACTTGAGTTTAGTTTTGAATAGTTTAGGTATTTAAGGTGAGGAAATACGTATTTCACATAAAATCTTCTTAATTATTTTGAATTATTAGTACCTATTCCTTATAGCGTAACTATTTATTTTTTTTTAATAACTGCATTAAAAGTAGCTTTTTCATTCTTAGGCGTGGTGATCATAGAAAAGAAATATTTTATCTTTCATAAAGGTATGAATTAGACTTCGTTAAGAACCTGATATGAAATGTTTTAGTGGTAAGGTGTCAGGGCTCAAGCATCAGGCTCCTTTATGTTAAATCCCAACTCATATTTACTAGCTATATGGTTTCTAGGAATTTTCTAAACACCTTTCTGTTTGTTTTCCTTTATGTACTAAATGAAATTAGTTATTGTTCCTACCTTGTTGGTTCCTTCTGAGACTTAAGTGAACTGAAAGACATAAGCAGCAGATTGCACAATAGAAGAGCAGAGCCTGGCACACAGTAAGCTCTCACTAAATGCTAGTTACTGCTGCTGTTTCTCCCCCACCTTCCAGCGCAAGGGGCTATCTCATGTTTGAAATGATGAGGCTTTCAATTAGACCAAGTTTCTTGCTTTTAAGAGCATGAGAATCAAAAGGAAGTTTTGGGAAAGGTAAGGTACTAAATTTTACTAAATTAGAGTACTGAAAAGAGTTCTACATATGTCTGTATAGTTCTCGTATGGGAATTGTTCATTGTATCCTCTCATACTAGAACATTCTGTATTCACTCATGGGCAAAAATAGCTCAAGTAAGCTGGGCAAGATGGCACACGCCTGTAGTCCCAGTGCTTAGGAGGCTGAGAAAGGAGGATTGCAGATTTGAGGATAGCCTCAGCAATGTTACAAGGCTCTCAGCTACTTAGATAGACCCTGTTTGAAATTTAAAAAATAAAATATATCTGGGGGTGTAGCTTAGAGGTAGAATAACCCTGAGTTCTGTCCCCTGTACCACAAAAAGTAAATAATTAAATAAAAATTAAAACAGCCTGGGGTAACATAGGTAGAATGCCTTTGGTTTCAATCCCCAGTGCTTGACACAGACTCTCCAGTGCTCTTAAGCATCAGGGACCTCTGTGTTTTCTTTATCATATAAGAATAGGTGAAGTAAAATCAATCACCATTCCATGTTCTGCCTGAAAACAGGGCTAACAAAAACTTTCCTAACAATTTCACAGTAAGTATAAATCCTCTAAAAGTCTGTCTTTGTTCTTTGCGTTAACCAGATCTCATCTAGAAACAAACAAGATACATGGGTCTTAGGAGCCCAGAGTGAACCGTGAATTTTAAATGCCACGTTGGAGAGCTGACATTTCTCTGTATACTAAACTTAGAATTAAATTCCAGCTGAGCATACATTCCCCATTCTAAGTACAAAGCAGAGAGTTTTGGGTATGGTAATAAAGACTGAAGTTTCCACGTAGAACCCAAGATGGAGTAACAAATGTTGTGTGTTAAATAAGAAAAAGCCCGTTCCCTCAACAGCTTATGTGCTGCTCACAGTGAAGCCAAAGCACTTGTCAACCAGAAATGATTTGAGGTTGAAACAAGATTAAAAGAGCCAGATTAAAGAAAGGGCTGTATGAAATATAGTAGACTTCTAAATCATGGCTGTCTTTGAGAAGACTGCTTTGTGGTTTGTTTGATGCCATCGTTAAGCCCACGAGAACCTCGTTTTTAGTCACTTATACTAGACTAAAAGGTCCTCCTTTCAAATGTGTTCCTGTACC